>CAAALY010000485.1:0-10025 GCA_900617795.1 Protopolystoma xenopodis
AGGTTCTGATATTTTATTGCCTATGATTATTCTATTAATCTTCGTTTACTAATAACTGTTTATATAAAAAATGATGCAACTTATTTTAAACAATATTTATCAACGTTTGGCAGGAATATTCATTAACTTTGTCTGCTCTTCTCTAAATCCTATTAACTTTATTCGGCATAAGTATTAATTATATTGCTTTACCAATAACAGTTTTACCTCACTTAAATCCTCAATTTCCATGTGCCTTATCTTGCTTTAGATTGCATTTGGGTAGAAGTTTCAGGAACCAGGATTATAGGCTTATAATTATATTAACATCAGAAATCCTTTATATGATAGTAGCAGACTTAATCTTGGTTTTTGATTATCTATTTCGTAAATCTTTCCTTTGTAAGTAATTATATGATCACTCATGCTGCATCTCTGTATTTTAAATAAAGGTAAAAACATAGTTGTCTGGACACCTATACATCACGAGATTGGAACTAATTTAAATTAACCCTCATAAACTATTTACAAGTATAAAGGCTGAGATAAATCTAACAGTCGTATGACCTTTTTTGATTAGCAAAACATGTTACTCACAATTCCTATACATTATTTGACCAAAATAGCCTAAGGAATTCTTAGTCCAAAACAAATTCCGATGTTTACTTTGTCAAAGACTTGAAAAAGTTAAAAATGATTTAAATTTTTAAAGTAATGCTAGTTCACTTTTGGCGTACGGCCTTTTATAAATACATAAGGAAGGGGTTTCTTTAAGATTACTTATTAATAACATGTGTACTATGATGCATGGGATCTTAAGTTTCAACTATTGACAACTAAGAAAATTTGCTGAGTCTTAGAAATATTCAGTGAAGAATTCATCCTAATTTTTAAATTAATAGTTAAACTAAGTAATTAAAAGGAGGATCTTTGGTTAATTTTGATATTATATCAATGTATACTAACATCCTAGTTCATAATTTCATTGCAGCACTTACACTCAGCCTAGGTTAACATCCAAAAATTATTAGGGACGGAAATCTGAGAAAAAGCTTAATCTAAAGGCTTATTAATTTAAACTTGAGCAGCACATATTCCACCCTGAATGACCCAGCAATATGATTTGCTTTGCTTCCAATTTGTCTAACAATTACATGTCAAGAATGGAGGAAGACTTTAGGAAAAAGGTAAGATTGACACCTAAACTGTTATTTAGATGTATAAATGGCTACTTTACCATATACCAGCATGGTAAGTATAGTTAAGATAATTTCTCGTTTTTAAATAATCAGATTAATTGCAATATTATGTTGGCATTGGAAATGAACATCAACAATACTTCACCCTGTTTATATGTCTTATTCATCTAAGCAGGTAAGAAGTCAAGTAGGCATATCTATAGAAAGCCAACACATGCTGTCTTTATACTTTACTTTTTTTTAATCATCGTTACAAAACAAAGGTTGGAGTTTAAATCAATTATTATTCTGAGCATAAAACTAGCCGATTAAATCCGTAAGACCAATAACTGAATTAGTTAAAAAAAATATTCCTTAAAAATAACTATCCCCTAGGCCTCATTAAAAATTACATTAGATTAATAAATAATAGCTTTTTAAATGGTAAATATGTAAGGAGAAATGTATTGTCTTCACCTTAATGCATTTCTTTTAAAGAATAGGTTGGGAAGTGAAAAGTTGGGGAAGAAAAACGGTCTTCAGGGAAACTATGACACTTTATTCAGTTATGTCCACTTTTAGAGAGAAATCTGACCCATTATCCAGATCTAGTTGCTACAAATAAATGTTTAAATGTGTGCACTTTTATATTGAAGAGACTTGTAGTCCCATTTTACAAAGAATGTCTAAGCAGAAGGTCTTTTGGTTTTAAAAATTAAAGCTGGCTGAAGACAAAACAGGAACGGGACGCGAGATTGACTGGTCTTAAACTTGTCGTTTTGATGTTCATAGTATTTTTGCGGCTAAACGTAAAATTAGAGAAGCAATAAAAATAAGACGAATAGAAAATACCTTGAATCTAAGGAATGCCGGCAAATAGATTAGTTAATATTATTTGTGCTTAATTTATAGAATGTACGTTAGAGAGGATGTTAAAACGCTTGCAAAAATGAGTCAAGGCAACTTGTTTTTTTATGTTTTGGTTTTGATGCTATTTAATTTTATGTACATTTTACTCACTTTGCTTCTATTAAATTAAGAGTAAAACAAAAAAATGAGCCTATCAACAAAACCAAATGGCTGTCCGATCTTGCGTAATCGAATGCTTATAAAATATATGAAGAAAGGGAATGATAGCGTTCATCAAACCTTAATGCCAAAAACAGACGTTTATATTTGATATCCTAATTACTTTCAGCCACTACTACGGGTTCTGTGTATAAGAAAACAGAAACTAACATAGAAAAATTCAGTAACAGACACAATAAACTGCATTAAATTTGAAATATTACCTTAAATAAACAAATTACTTTATACTTGATCCAAGAGGCCAGATGTATAGCATATATACCCATTTTTATGGATTTGCCGGTGAGTTTTCTTAACTCGTTAGCTTTAATTTGGTTGTGACAATGATACCTTATTCTGTTCAGGTCTAACATATGAGGAACGAAAGCTGAGCACCTTTTATCGCAATCAAAGGACATACCATAGAAAACAACGTCAGCATGAATATTCCATGAAAGAAAATCGACAGCTTGTCTTCTGGTGAAACCGACCTTTAAATATCTTTATACAACACTTAACTCGAAATTAAAGAATCCTCAAAAATTGTTAAACAAGAGATTCGTAAAAACTTAACTCTTCTTTGCAATTATATTTTAACGAGAAACCATGATATGATTGTAAGATGGCACGAAGTCTAGCAAATACATATTTTATTTAGTCTGTTAATTTTTATACTCTGTTTGTAAAATATAATTGTACTCTAGTTTGTAAATTTAAACTTTTGAAAGGAAATAATCAGCAATATATTCATTATTTTTTTGTTTAGAGACTACGATAAATATATTTTATATAGTTATTTTAATATATGAAATATTTAAACAATTAATTATCTGGTCCAAAATTTATTTGGAGATTAAAAATTATCTTAATAATTAACTATTATTCAGATGCTGGTAAGAAAATATACAAAAATAAATAGAAAAATATTAAAAAAGTTATTTTCTAGACATCTTTAATATTACTGATTTTATGTACGGAGTTAAAGCATATATGTCAATTTCCAAATTATGAGAATAATGCTGCGTCTATCGTTTTTTATTAAGGTATAACTACTTAATTTGATTGTGAGTAGGGTTTTAAGACTACCAGTAAATCAGTGCTATAGCAAAACATACATTTGTTTCATCAACACTCCCACCAAAAAATATGATATAGCAGAGGCCTGAAATTCCTTGAAATTCACTTATGCCATGTGACTCAAGGGTACTCGGGGCAGTGCAGCCGAGTGATTAGCGTTTCAAGCTACCGTCCTGCGCTGTCGCGGTTCAATTCCCTCTAAGGGTGTTTAAAAAAGGCCGATGCGAGGTCAAAACTGCAGTCCATCCTAGATGAGAAGAACTTTTGGGAAAGCAAGGCTATGTGAAATTAAATGGAAACTTGAGCTCAACTTATATCATTGTGAGAAAATTCTAATACCCGTCCTTCATCACCTTATACGAAATAGGGTGAATACATCTCATTACCTAATTTGCCTTCGCATATTTGCCTTGTATATTGATATGCTCAAAACATAGCACAAAATCTAGAAAATAGATATTGTATTGCGTCTGTAATATAAAATGTGTATGATTCGACGACTTGTTATTATACGATAATTGTATGCTAGTTTGTAAATTAAAAGTTTTGAGAGGAAGCAATCAGCAATATTAGATATTATTCATTCTTTTTACTTTTTTTACTATTCGATAAATAAACTTTGTATGTTTCTTTTGATATATAAAATAATTTTCAAACCATGAAATATTTGTTTTTATCATTTATGAATTTTTTCAAGACTACCAGTAAATATTTAATAAGAGATGTATTCACCTAATTTCGTTTAAGTCGATGAAGGCTTGATAGATTTATTTTTTCTCAATGACATGTATTAAGACGTTTGACACTTAGCTACATTGCAAAGTGTTATCATGTGTAACATGGCAAATGTAAATAACAAGAAAGGCGAGGTTAGGAGGAACTAAATGTTTTGACCGAGAATCGGTCTTATCAACACCCTGAGTGAGTGTCAACCATTACAATGCAGAAAAAGGAGCATTAAACTTTAGGCACAATACCAAATTGTCAGTAGTGCTCTTTGGTTACAGGGCAAATTTGAATTACAAGAAAGGTTGGGAACTTTTCCATATCATATTCTTTAGGGAAATTTTCGATGAAGTAAAAGTATATTTGCTATAACAGACGACTATGCTTATTATTTATCGTATTCAAGTAGAGTTTTCAAACAATTTTGTTTAAGCAAATCAAGTACTGATTATATAATTTTCTAACAATTATTTTAGTAAGGCTAACGTTTATATTATAGTTTACATATTATTTCCAAAGAGTTGTTCTTAACTAGGTTGGGCTGAACTCTAGACTTTGCATTACTCTCATCAACATCGAGGATTAAGGCAGAAATACAGATAGGGTTTTACAGCCTGGGGTAAACAATAATTAGGATAAGCAAGAAAATAGTTTATAACCTCTGATGAATTGAAAAAATATTGTAGAAATTGCTCTATTCTAAAGAAAAATTTGAAACTAAATATTTGCATATAAAATAAATAAGCATCTTCTTCCCCCTTTCTGAGCTCATACATTCGGGAAACATGATTCAGCTAAGTTACATCAAAAATAAAAGTTAGAATATATAACATAGTGACTAAAGGCAAGGGATAAAATACATTTAGAATGTATATAAATACATACAAGCATACCAAATATGTTTTTAAGGATAGCTTAACTTCAATAATCTTTAGATTTTAAGAGTAACTATTCAAGCTATGCGATTTATGATAGACTTATAGTGCAGCATATAAGCGTATTTTACATTTCCACTATTAAATTGCATAGAACTTGTTGTAAGGCAATTCTTAAAATTAACAATAGGATGCTTCGCATAAAATATTATTTATTATATTAATTAAATTGTATGATTTTAGGTTTGGGCGCAAGCAAAAAGAAATTGAAATAAAAATGGATTATAGAAAATATTGTTTAGCTTAGAAATCAACGCAGAGTGAATATTTGCATTAAATGTAATATTGTAGTAATACTAATTTTATTTTTTGAATTCTATAAATAGTTTCTGTTAACTGAGTTTAGTTTAACTTATATTGCCTATTTTTAATCCTTTATTAGTTATTGGTATCTATCTCTATAGTTAAGGGACATAATGATGCATTATCTTTATACGAGATGGAATTATACGGATTAATATCTATTATTTCAATAATTATTATTTTTTATTTATCTTCCCATTTAAATAATAGTTATTGCAACCGTTTTTTAAACTATTTACCAGAAAATTGTAAGCCACATTTATCAAAGAATATATCAAACAAAATAAATCATGTATGTTTCTCAAGTAATACTTGTCAACTTTCCAAGATTTTTTCGAGTAATTGGTAATCTATTCTTATATATAAGCATTTTTTAGCATTTAGACAGTTTTTCACTGTGATAATAAAGAACATCATTATATTGGGTTCTAATATAATTTTTGTCTTGATTATGCTATTAATCTTTGTTTACTAATAGCTGTTTATATAAAAACTGATGCACCTACTATCCAACAATATTTAATAAGTTTCGGCAAAAATATTTTTTAAAATTTTGTCTGTCCTTCTCTACATCTAATTTACTGCATTAGACTTAAGTGAGATTTTTTTATGGATAAGCAAAACTTTTGCTATTGTATTAATTTTATTGCACTACCAATACCAGTTTTATTTTACCTAAATCCTTTATTTAAATGTGCCCTATCTTGCTTTAGATTCCATGTGGGTAGAAGCTTCAAGAACCAGGATTTTAGCCTTACTATTATTTTAGTATCAGGAATCCTTCATATGATAGTAGCACAATTAACCTTGGTTTTTTTAAATCTTTTTTGTAAAAATTTACATTTTAGTAATAATATGATGCAGCTCTGTATTTTGAATAAAGGTAAAAACAAAGGGGTCTGGACAGCTATACATCTCGAGTGTGGAGTCGATTTGAAGTATCCCTTATATAGTATTAATACGGATAAACTTTAGGATGACATTGACTGTCATATTACTTTTTTTCGTTAACAAAACATGTTAGTGACTAGTTCGATACATGATTTGACCATAATAGCATTTTGATTTCTTAATGCCAATCATTTCCGATTTTTTCTTTGTCTAGTAATAAGCCACTTGTTGATTTTCTTGATTGCTATATAACCGCAAGATCTACTTAGGCCAATTAAGTAGATAAAAGTTTTACAATGTAATCTTTTAAAGGTAATAAATGTTGGCTCGCTAATGTAATAGAATTCTACTTAGCGTGGCATCAATAAATGCTTTTTTGTTAAAATTTGCTAGCAGGTTTTACATACTTGTGTCTTAAACATTAAAGAGTGTTCATGATGTAAAGCAAATTTTCACAAAGCTATCATTTGAACAAATTTGATTCATATTTGCATAAGGTTATCGTGAGTACCTTTCAGGACTATCAATAATTTATAACTATTTTTCAGCCATACTTGTTTTATTTAGAAGTTTTACGGAATAATATTGGAATTTGTATGATGTAAAAATTTATTTAATTACAGATAGTCTGGCCTCCCTAAGCGTATTCTAATTTTAATAAACAGCAGTATTGACCATTCATTATTTTTAATAGCACTGTAGTGATATAATATATCGATATAATTTATATAGTACCAATGTAGTAAAGAGCAAAGAGTGCCAGCACACCAGAGAGCAGATTCAAAGTACTGTAGAAACTAGGAATTTGTCGACCAACATTGTAATTAACTTGATAAATTAGTTTCTATATCAGTACAATTGAGGCATCAAGAATTTTAATTAAAAAATTTCATACTAGCTCTGTGTAGGGAAGTAAAGGATAAATAAGAGAGTTATCATATAATAAGATGTTTTGCGACTCACGATGCAATTCAATCCTTTTAGTTTTTGTCACTATATAGCTTATATTGTTAAGATTTAAGTGCAGATTCTTTCTCGCCTAAGTCGAATTAGCACTTAAAAAAGCCATCAAGTATTTAATTGGTTAAAGTGCCACAAAACGCAAGATCCGGTATATAATTTTTCTTATAATACAAGCAGACTTATAGTAATTAAAACAAAGTATGGTAAACCAATTCTGATTAAAAAATAATAAAAAACCTTTATTTTTAAAATTGTAGGAAAAGAGATTCATATAAAATAATTTCAGAAAATATATATTGTTTAAATAAATATGGAGAAAAATTCATCAACCTTACTAGTGAATGTTATTTAAAATAATCATCTAAGAAATTTTTTCATTGTTTGGTTAGCCAGACTACTAACTCTTTTCTCATAGTTTACAAAGCAATTTGATTTTATATACATATATAACTTATAAAGGAATTTGATAGTTTTAGCAATATCTTAATCTCATAGAATGTAAGTTTGTTGGTTTGTTTATAATTACGTGATCAGATATAAACTGAACCAGAGATAAGTCTTAACGCAATTAGAATTCAAAAAGTAAGGCCTCTTTTAGGCGCCTTTATTATTTTTAGTATAGCAATCATTCTTATTTAGTAAAGTAAGCATAGGCCTGCTTATATTAATAGGCTTTTTATCTTAAGAAAATAGAAAAACTCAGGACATTGACTATGATTAATACCAAGACAATATTTTTTTATTAATTATTAGTATTAAGCACAAAAACCTAACTTTTCTTCGTTTATGATGCGCACTTCTCATCCACATTATTCTACTCAGGCGTTAACGCAGAGATATATATATCTCGTATATACAATACGAAATATACTACCTTAATGTTGTTTTCCATTTTGACGTCCTTATTTTCATAGATCCTTCAAAGGTTTGCTGAAAAAAGTAGTATTTTTTTGTCTAATACTGTTAGGAAATTACTTGACTAGATTACACGCAAAACCAGGACTAGATAACCAAACGACTTCTATGTTATTAAGAAGTAAATTTACAATTACACCATCTGGTTTAGGTTAAGAGTAAGGTATTTCTAAAATGTACAAGGGATTTAATGATAAAGAATTATTGAATTTCTGCAATAAAATCTACTCAAAGAACAGATAAAGAAATACGAATTTTAATATACCTTATGCTATTTATGACGAGATAGTCACTAATTCATTCAATAGAACAATAAATATGATGTTATGCTCCTCTTTGAAAAAAGTAAAAGATTCCAATTAAGAGGACTCATGCCAATAAGATAAGGATTGAATTAAATAACTTGCCAGACATGCTTTTATAAAAGGCTAAGAGATGTATGTAAATAGATATAAATCTTCATACATGTGTTGATTTAATGTTAATATTAAACATATATAATGGATTAAAAATATTTCTAAATATATTTACTAACAAAAACTCTCGATTTTAAAGAGCAGATTAAGCTATTGCAGTAATCATCATAGGTAGTTTCAAGTATATAAAAAAAATATTTAATAAGTACAAATAGATGTGTTTTGATGTAGTATCCATGTATAGTAGCATTGAGGTTAAGAAGGCAATCAAAGCACCAACAATTAACCAAGATAAAACCACAGATATTATTAAGAAAAAAAATCTGATAAAAACTCAATATTATGTCTAACTAATCCATTATGAGTAGTCATGTTTTATCATTAGGAAGGAAAAGCAAATATTTTACTATAATGCATGAATTTTAAGATGGTGTGGCCTTTTGTGTGGTCGCGGTCTCCTTTCGTTATATAAAAGTTGTTTTCCCTTGTTTTCGCAACTTGTTCATATTGTTAAGAAGACTTAGAGGAATGCACGGTCTATGATCCTTTTTACAGTTAGACCGTGGATGTGTTACATTCCAGACGTTTCGTCGGCATCATAGTCGGCATCGTCTTTTAGTCTCGCTATTCTTAGCACCACACAACTCGCCAAAGAAATAAATAAGCCTATCTTCTAATTAAACGTTTGCTTAACAGTTGCGGTATCTTTTATTCTGCCCTAGCTCTATACATTTTCTATATCCTCCTATTCTGCCTTCTCTGTCACACATTTTACGTTGCTTATTAAGATATTGTGTGGCGTGCTGCTTTGAGCGGCCTTTGTTCTCTCATTACTTCAACCCTGTGCTGGATATATTTATCAGAGTCCACCATATTGTTACGCAGTCCTCCTTCATTAAGTACTATTACAGTCTCTCTCGCCTCGCACGATTCGTCTGCTTTCAACCTGGTTACCAAACCCTAAAAAGTTTTGTTTTAACAATAAACATATCAAAAGCAAGCGCTACCACAACATTTTAATATTAACGCAGGAGCCTCATGAATAGCGAGGCATATACTTGGTATTAAGGATATAAACAGGATAGACGTGGCTAGATTAGATCTAGTTGGTTCACAGTATGTCTGATTTACCATAGATGTGATATTTATAGCAAAGTCTTAACAATGAGAGGCTTAACCGTAAATTAGTCAACTAGACGCAAGGAAGGCGAATGACGTTTCGAGTAGCACAGATAGGGTGGCAGCAGTTGAGTAAAATACATAAACGAGATAGATTGTCTGATTTTACGGGGAAGAGAGAGACTGGATAATTAACATTCTAATATTTTTCCTGCATCTATGATTAAGCTGCAAAAATAAGTTTAAACAACCTCTTATTAATTAATAGTCCAGTAGATTATTTCAAACGACATATTGTTGATCGTTTGTTAAAATGCGTCTGTTATTGCTAGTAATTTGGTAAAGGTATTGCGATTTCTATAAAAAAGGCGAAAAAAGTTCGAATGGGACATGTTATTATTCTGCTCATATAATGCTTTTATGGAGTCGTAAATATTTTTCAGCTTAACTAAATA
>CAAALY010000486.1:0-10020 GCA_900617795.1 Protopolystoma xenopodis
CATATACCTTACCTGTCCTGATGCTTTTCTATGTTTCCACTACTTATCAACAATTTATGCGCAATATTTTGGCTGCCTCTTTTACTTGGGTAATTTTTATAGATTTATTATAATCCTCGTATATAGTATGGAAATATTCTAAAATCTTATTGTATATGACTTATTTTCACCTTCTGTATTTAAATTTCGGTCCTAATTTGTTTGACACTTTTGTTGACCTTAACGCTTACATTCTTCTCATGAATATAGTAATGCTGCATAGATTTAATTCAAAAACTGAGTTATATTTATTCTATATATTATTTTTTAGGTTTCCTGAAAATTACTGTTAATTTATACTATTAAATTCTGAGCCTATTATCCACAGATCAGCATTTACTCTCTTGTTTATATAAAATATTCGCCTCCGGTATTTTAAACATCAATTGCCCTATATGATTTTGTAAGTATTTAAATATATCAGCTACATTGGCAAAATTATTTTTATCAGTAAGCAATAAAATCCTTTTATACTACATCCGCATTTATTTCAAAATTGTCCCTTTAATTGTGCCTAAAAGTTAGATTTTTTCTATTCACATACTTGCATTCTCTGGCCACTTTTAACAATTCCCATGGGCAAAAAATTTATTGTTCACCAGTTTACAGGTGTATGTGAGAGAACCCTAAACCTTCTTTCAAATAATTCCACGCTTACTAATAGCTTACAGCCTGCATAAAAGAGATCTTAATTGATATGACTACAGTAGATTAAATACTTTACTTGAGGAAAAATAATAAAGGTTACTTCAATAATCGCTTAATGGTTAGCTTTCGAACCTTAATCTGCTCTCCCTGTAACAAACAAATCTATATATACCTTACGTATTAGTATAACGTTTCTTGGATGAAAACCCAACTACGGATAAAGGTCTGCAATTTTTTTATGCCTATTTTTAGTGTTTCTTAACCTTTGAAACTGACTTCAGCATGTGATAATTCTTTATCTATTATTATCCGTCATATCTACTGATTTAAACAATCTATTAATTTGCCTATTTACAGAATACTACTATTTCTTTATCTTTTGCTTATTTTTAAATATTTTCTTCGTTTTATGCATAGTCTATTTTGAAACACAAAGTGCAAAGCTTTATCGATTTGTGTAAGGTTTTCTCAAGACTCACAGTACTAGATAAATCCCAATTTCAAGATCTTACACTTTCAAACTTGCCTAAAAATCCTGCTAGCATTTTGCTGTATATTTTTATGAACTGCTCATTTACATAAGATTTGTAAAAAGCATGCGAAACAGGATTCCGATGAGATAAATGAAGGATATAGCCTAGCATCTATGCATTAAGACTTTTTGTGTCCCATAGCGGACTATATTAACATAAAGCTGAGGAATTAAATAGGGACTTGATATATGCCTTTTGCTTGCCATTTATTATTCTCTATCAACCATCATAATAAAGTTTTTGAGAATTGGTGTTTTACTCATAATTATTTAGATATATTAATGATAGTCAAACTAGTTGCTAGATATAGGGTTTTAATTAAATAGTATAGAATTTTCAAGACCTTGTTCCTCCGTTACCTCCAGCTGCGACATTCCTCGGCCTCTTCGAAGTCTTTTGCAGCCTGGAAAATCACGACGCACCAGGCGCAACCAACCAAGACCACTACCTGCTGTAAGTCGTGCTTGTAGCTCGACTTCTTGGCAAATTAGTCGTTGGGAGACGATGCCCTTATTTGTCTCAGCGGTTGGTGATCTTCGTAATATTAACACCAATTCCATCACAGCCTCTGTCTCTGGTACCAGCCTAGACACCTCTAATCAACACATAATCGAGAAAGCGCTGCCTAAGGAGACAAATACGATGGCAACTTCAACACTGTTGCGTCTGACTAAACGGCAAACTGCCTGTCATGGAAGGCCAGCTGGGCATATGCCGATGCCCTTTACTATTGATACAACTGAACAGCAAGATAAACCCCTAAGTTATATCTCGATTGCTTCGCCAACCCCACCATTATCATTATTATCCCCTTCTTCTGGTCATTTTGAGCCGAATCAGGAGTTCAATCCGTCTGTGCAGAATCTTTCAATAATAACAGGGGAGATACAACATGATGGATCTAGCCCCAGCTTTTCTGAAATATGTGAGAACAGCCTGGAGTCAAAAAAGGATAGAAGACTAAGTCATACTGATCTACGGCTTTCATTAAAGTCAGATATTTTATGTAATGCCCAACCTGAAGTACTGGACAAGCTAATTAACCGTTCAGAAAAGTGTTTGCAAAGAAGTTCTCACCAATTGGAGCCCTTAACAGAGGCAGGTAGATTAAAGCCACTGAGATGCATACATATTTAAAGAATATATATGCATACGTACATGAATGCATACATAAATATATATATCATTAGCATTCATTCTTCTTAAGTAACCAATATTCGTTCTAAAGTCAGCCAGGATGCAACAACAACTATTATTTCTTGTTGAGGCGATCTTCATTGCGTATGAAAGTGCATGGAGAAGAGATTAGTAAGTTGATCTCACCAGAAGACGACGGCTGAATCCCGTTGTACTGCAGCCATTCTGGCTGTGTTCAGGGTAACGCAGTCCACGTGACACTCATTCGCTTCGTATGAAAACTAGCTGAGCTGTCGTCGATCATATTATAGACCTCATCAGAGCTGAAACTAATTCTTGTAAAAGTCTCAAGTTCACACTTGATCAATAAGACTATCCGGCTCTATCTTACCTCTTCTATATACTCACAACTGAAAAGGAAAATGAATAGGTATAGATAGATATAGGAATGTTAGGCTAATTATTTTGCGTACTAGTCCTGCTGCTTTTGCTCTTTTGTTTGTGTTAGTGTGTTGACGTCTCTACACAATACCGGTCCTAAATCAGAATGATCAAAAAAGGTTAATGTTATGTTCTGGTCATCAAGGCTTAATAACTCAATAAAAAGCCCTGACCGAGACTGCGTATGTCTGTAAGCAAGTATTATTGAGATAATGAGATGTAAGCTTGTAAGTGTGTAAGTCAAGTCACGAAATCACTTGTCCTAACCTTCCAGTCTAGGGCCATTAAGGTTTAACCAGCCAGGGAAAGGCATGACTGGGGCTGCGTAGTCTCGTAGGTCTGGGTTGGTTGATGAGCTTAATCTTGCATGTTGGAAAAGTGTGAGGGAAGTTAGGACCATCATTGAGCAGACAAGTTGAGTTACCTTCTTTTGGATAATGGCTCAACATTATCTCTCAACTTCAATCTATCAATCAAGCATGACTAGTTCTTTCACAACTTTCTACCACCGTTCCTCACATTTAACATATTTTCTAATTTATTAATTTCAATAGCTTCTCTTATCTTCCTTTTACTAACAGACGTACCATAATTAGCAAATCTACTTGTTTGAAACCATTTCATCTCATGTTAATTCTCTGATATGCGCTTGACCACTTATGACCGTTGGACCCAGCTTCCTTTACAAGCATTTTTGTGCTTCCCTAGTCCCTGTCGAATTGGCCTGGATGTCTCACCAGCATAATGCCGATCATAGGAGTACACAATCTGTTGGCATCCGTATCTCGATAATGGGTCATCTTTCTCCCTAAAAAATGGCATATGTAAAGAAACTGTGAGGGTTTCTTTAAACGCCATCTTTGTTCTCCATTTTCTCACAGTTCTCCTGTCTTTTTTTGAAAGAAGGCAAGACGGCAAAATCAGGACACGAGAAAAGATTTCCACTCGCCGACACTTGAATAACTTGTATCGGTCTGAAAATTTATTCCTCAGTGATGAGATATTATTAACAATTAGGCCCAATGGATTATTCTTTTTCAGGAATAAACATTTCCGGGGTCCCAACTCATTAATCAAATTGTTGCTATGCCCTAGTCTCATACTTCTAATATGCCTTAATTTCAAAATTCTAACCTTAGTTTTGTTGGAAAGAAAAATCAGAATAGAGCCAACAACCATTGGTTTCGTATAAACATCTCTTCCTAACTTACACTTTCCTCTAATGATCACAACATCCCAAAAGGGTAAGGACCTATCCTCTTCTATTTCCATCGTCAACCTAATGTTCCTGATCTGATGCTAACATGAGACCTTTACAATAATGATACTCAGCTTTGATGATGTCCATTATATGATAGACGAAAGCTCCGACCATTTTCACCCGAAGCGAGGGAGGATGTCAAGTGAACTGAGTCAACATGAATGTCGTATTGAAGTCAAACGGCTGGAGTACAACGAGATTAAGCCGTCGTCTTCTGGTAAAATCAATCTGCGAATCTCTTCGCCCTGCACTTTCTTACGAAATGAAGTTCTAAGCAGCAATATTATGTCAGGAGATGCAAAAAAACCTAGTTACGCTTAGTATATACAACTATTGTTTGGCATTTCCTTTATCATTACTCGTAGCTTAAAAATTTCTATCTTTTTTAATTATAAATTATTATATAGTCTTAGCTTGGATTTGTTAGGATTTTTCATCTACTTTACATAGAACGTAAGAATCAACATATTTAGAATGGAATCATATATTTTAACTACTAATATGCTAATTAATATCATTTTCACAATATAGGCAGCGCCTTTTCACATTTATTAAGCGTAATATTAATCACAGATAAGTATCTAGACTATCTAAAAGTACATATAATGCAAGATTATTGATTAAAAAGACAGAAACTCTGTTATTGACAGAAGGGATAAGTTATATAGAAGGTTACATAGGCTTTACGACAATGAGCAACTTCTCTAAGGATCTTAATTTGGAGGGGTCATAGCTACTTATTTTGCTTCATATGATTTAAGAAAGGTTTTATAAATAAGAGGCAAAACCATATTAAAGAACCTCAACAATTCATTTATTTGATAAAATTATGAAAAATTAAGCTTTTATCAGGGTATACTCAAAGCGGAATGGTCTGTAGCAGTTATAGGGAATAAATTAAAGAAATAAGGACCTTTTGCTACAGATAATTTAAAGATTGATATTACAATTATTCCCCCATATGCTATAAACAGGCTTTACCATGCCAGTAAATTTCACCTTGACTTACCTCCTGGGAGGTTTAAACATCAAAACTGGACTGCAGTTTCGACCTCGTCTAATAAGTCTCATCAGCGCCCCCAGTGAGATTCGAAATCGGGTTGTGAATATCGTGGCCACGTTAATACTTTACTATATAGCCATCAATGCTAATGGGTTATAGGGCATTATCACATTCAGTTCAAGCTGGGCTCTATTAATTAAGATTAATATTGGAATTTTAGGATTGAGACTATCTCTGGACTATCTGTCAAGTTTCAACCAGTTTTGATTTTTTTCCAATCATTTTTTTCTTTTGCAAAATCATCCAACATTTGCATGATCAGAGGTTCTTTTATCACAAGAATGTCAAAACAAGGACCAGATTGATTTGATAAGCGTGAGAATGAGACACAGCCGTCACATTTATCAGTTCTCTAAATATCCTTTATCTAATAAATGTGAATTCTTAGTCTGATTTGAGTCCATTATTGTTTTGCTGCTGGAAAACTTTCTATATCTGTATTTTGAGAAAGGCATTAGTGTTCTGAGTAAAAGGAAATAATTTTCTCGATTTGCTCATTTCTAGTTTTATCACAATTTTTTAGAAATCTACACCTTCAATTGAAGCTTTTACCATTTTCTGTTTTTATTTTCAAACTAATGTTGCATTGAGATTTAAGCGCTGGCCATGTTATGGCTACAGCCCCTTGGATATTATTAAATCATTTCTGTTAGGGGCTTATTAGGTCCTTCAAACATTTGCTTCGGGATAACAATGTGAAAGACCATGATTTGCAGGCATGTCAACTAAAATTTGTGTCACAAGCTATCTTATGCTTTACGGAATTATATTATTAATATTTTCCTTTTTGAGGCAAATACTGCATGAGACGACTCCTTCACATGATTACTTTTAACCCTAGCAGCATCATACTCTTTAGCCGCTTGTTTCTTTGCCTTCTGAGAAGTTCCACTGTCCTGGAGAATATTCATTTTGACTAAAATCAAGCCAATAAACAACCAGCTATTCCCGTAGACTCGAGTAAAAAGCTGGAATCCTGGCTACTCATCTGTTTTCTTGTTCCTATGTGTGCTTGCCTTTCTATTGGCTATAAAACTATATTCTGCTCAAAGTGGTCGTTGTTTCTGCCAGGCAACAGTGAAGGCGATAACCCACATGAATTGGTTTATGATTTTGCTTTAGAGAAAAGTTGACCTACTTTGCTGCAACCTATGCTGCCAGAATGCGACCAGCTAATTCGGAATAACTTCTCGCCTTTTGCATCTGTATGGTGTAGATGCTGGTGTATGCTGTACGTCAAGTAGTGAAACTAATTTAATCTTCTCGTCAGCCTGTAGGTAATACTAAAAGTTAGCGTGGAACATGCATTTCTATTTCGCTTCTGGTGCTATTTAACCTGATGACTACATGAAGTTATTAATAGCTAGCGGTTTTTATGTGAAATTCCAAGTATGAAACAGGTCTTCAATTGAGCGTGATCTGCAATGTGGGCTCAAGCCTGCGCTATAATTTATCTTGGGAAAAACCGTCATTTTTCCAAATAACATAATACAACATTTGCTGAATCTCGTCGACAATTATTAAGTCTTTCGTATTAGGAAATAATCTCAGGCACCTTTTCAGATATTCTTCGTTAATAAGATCTTAATTGAAGCGTAGGTCTGTCCACTCTCTACAATCCTAAGCCCGTATAGGAGCTGAAGTGACAACGAGGTTTCGATTTAAAAACGAGATAATAAATTATCTAGAAGCATTTCCATTCAGTCTAAATTCTTCTTAGTGAAAGATGTACAAACACTACAAAGTATCTACACACGATTATTTACATCTCCAGTTCTCAAGTAACATAATTTTCAGTTTCAGATTGGCTCAGCAATATCCAGCGTCCCTGTCTTTTCGTAGACAATCGGAAGTTGTTCAGTGAATACTCGTCCCTGAAGTATCATTCTCCTCCTCTCAGCCTCATCGAAAGCAATGGGTCCGTCACTTTACTGGCCAGCAATGCCATGCATGACCGAAACGACGCAGATAAAACGGATGATAATTCAGATAGCCCCTCGTCACAAAGTGACCTGAGAAGCAGCATGCCCATTTGCCACAAGGACAGCCGCTTGAAACGAAGTGGAAATGCTTCTTCAGTCGGAGAGCCAGGGTGTGATGTGCCCACGCTTTCACGGCCGGTTGGACAGGAACTTGATCATGTCGTAGGATTTGCGGAAGAGTTGGTTATGCACGATACACCCAATACTGAAGTGCCTGGTCGGCCTTGTCATCGGAGGAAGGAATATGATACGATTGAAGCTGAGCCTTTATCGCAATTGGAAGGCGAACATTTTAGCAAAAACTGTACTCCTTGTGGCAATTTCAGGCATGAGATCAAGCGGCGGGATGTAGATAGCCCCATATCTGACAGGATCTGGAAGGAAAGAGGTGGATTAGGTGAAAACGGGCATGGAGACGGCGACACTGCAGGAGGAACTACCAACAGTGTTGATTACGGTGGCAGCGGTGGCAACGGGGGAGGTGGGGGTGCTGGTGGTGGTGGTGGTGGTGGTGGCGAAACAGGAGAATCTGCCAACGGAGGCAGTTCTGGTGGTGGTGGTGGAGGTGGTGGCTTGGGTGAAGGTAGTGGAGGTTTGGGCGGAGGATGCGCTGGTCACGGAGGCTGTGGCGGTTGCGGAGGCAACGGCAGGAGAGGCGGCGGCAGAGGTTCTGGCAGCCGTGGTGATTACGTCGGTAGCGGTGGTACCGGTGGAAGCAGTGAAGGAGGCAGTGGAGGCGGCAGTTCTCAGGACGCCGGCTACAATATGAGCACCAGTGACCTAGGCCGGGCATTCAACCAAAATGATGCCGTTTCTGCAGATGCTGCCACAGCGCTAGCAGATCACGTGTACCGGGCCGACGAACTGTTGCCCCGACAATACACACACGCAGTCTCCTCTAGACAGTTCGACTTGACGGCCGATGCATTCGGCGGTGGTGCAACCACAAGTAACACAAACGACTGGAGCAGTGTCTCCTCCTCCGAGTGGGGAGACGACATGTGTGTGAGTTGAATGGGCATACTGCTCATTAGATGGTTAATATGGTTTCATCGAAGGTGTGAAGACCGAGATGGTGTGGCCCTGTGTGTGGTCGCAGTCTCCTTTCGTTGCATAGAAGTTGTCTGACCTTGTTTTCGCAACTCGGTCATATTGGTATGAGGACTTAGAGGAATGCACCTAGTCCGGAGTCCATTGTATGCATCATCATTTCCAGAGTAGGACCGTGAACGTGAGTCTTGCCATTCATAGCAACACACAACAACTCGTCAAATAGACAAGACGAGTTGTTGTGTGGTGCTAGGAATGGCGAGACTCATTGACGATGCCAACGAAACGTCTGGGAATGTACCACGTCCATGAACCTAATCTGGAAATGATGATGCATACAATGGACTCCAAACAAGGTGCATTCCTCTAAGTCCTCATACCAATATGACCGAGTTGTGAAAACAAGGTTAAACAACTTTAATATGGTTTTATGTTTGTATAAGGTGGGTCCAGAAACTACCAGTACGTCTTGAATAAGGGTTCCGGTCACTCTAGATTGAAGAGGGTGATGACGGACTGATAATTACATTTTTCATTTGTAAGCAGGGTTTCAAGACTACCAATAAATCAGATGCATGAGATGTGTTTACCATATTTAAGTTAAGGTGATAAAGGGAGAATGTTAAGAGTGGGAAAATTCAACTTGAACGAGATAGGGTAATACATTTCATATAACTGAATTACTAGTAGTCTTGAAAGCCGAAAAGTAAGTAATGTAGCTGATTGCTGTAGCAAATATAACTTTGCATCATCGTAAATCCCACCACATAATAGGATTTGAGAAAATGGCTGACCTTTCTGCTCTGATAACCCAAGGGCACTTGTTGCTATGTGGCATAGTTGTTAACGTGTTGAGATCATATGCTGTATTTTCCTGCATCGAGTCCTACTGATGGTGCCAATAAGACGTAGGCGAATTCGAAACTGCAGTTCACTCTTGATAAGAATACTTGTTGTGAAAGCAAGGCTATGTGAAATTCAATGTAAAGCGTAATGTCTACGCTTGATATTGTGCTAAAATTTAACTACCAGTCCTTCATCGCCTTGCAGGAAATAGGGTGAACACATCTAATATGGTTGAAGTTTCCTATAATGACATTAGTATAGTGATATGTTTTATGTGCGAATAAAAGCTGGGTTTCGAGGAATTTCCGGTTTCATAATTGTTGAGTTCACTTTCATTTCGAGTGGAAGTATTGGTTGAAGAGATTCGATGGTCTGTTTCTCTTGACCAGCTGTCGATTGGCTTTACTGGCAAATTCATACTGACGCTGTTTCCGAGACAATCTCCTTCGATTCCGGTGAAAATATGCTAAGCTCTCGTCCGTCAAATGACGAACATCATCAGAGCAAGGTATCATCGTCACAACAAAATGCAAGCTAACGAGTCAAGAAAACTGACCGGCAAATCCCTAAAAAGTGGTATATATACTCTACATCTGGCCGCTTTGATCAAGTATAAAGTGATTTGGTTAGTCAAGGTCATATGTCAACTTCTATGCATGTGAGTGTGTCTGTCTCTGTATTTGTATGTGCATGTTTGTGTTCAATTATGCACGAAACCCAAAATGATGGCTCAAAGTAATTAAGACAGCAGAAAGGAACGTCTGTTTTTGGCCATCAAGATTTAATGACCCCTTTATACATTTAAGTTGTAACCATCACTCCGATTGCGCAAGGTCGAACACGTATGGTTTTGTTGATGAGCCTTTTTTTGTTTTCGGTCTCAATGCGAGAGAGAGAAAGTGAGCTAAAAGTACAGAGAAGTGACTATGATTAGAAGCAAGACAAGAAAAGACTGAGATGTATTCACCCTATTTCGTGTAAGGTGATGAAGGACTGGTAGTAGAATTTTCCCACAATGAT
>CAAALY010000487.1:0-10010 GCA_900617795.1 Protopolystoma xenopodis
AGGTCGAAACTGAAGTTTACCCTGCATCAGAACAACTTTTTGGAAGCGCTAGGCTTAATCATCTACTTCTGGGAAAATTCAACTACATCATATTAACTGAAGTATGGTGAATATCCTTGATATATATTTTTTCTCCTTGTAGTTTAAGACCTACTTGTAAACGAAAATAATAGCATAGTAACCCTTTGTCTCTAGGTGATTTAAATACTATGCATTGAGTTCTTCCACAATAATATGAGTATGCAAGGCTATGTGTACTTGAATGGAATCGTGAGGCCTACTCAAATCATTGTGGAGATATCAACTTCCTGTCTTTAAGCGACCTAAATAAACCAACTAAGTATATATTAGATTGTGGGATATTCAAATACCAGGTCTTAGAGCCTCTTAAACGATCGAAGTATACTCAGTTCATTATTCATGACCTACTGATAGTTATGACACCAATTAAATCGTTATATCAGCAAGGTTCCTTTTTGAGATCTATTATGAGGCTAATTTTGCCGGATTATGCTGGTCTTAATAGGTTTATTATTGGTCTCTTAACGAGTATTCTCATAATAAATAAGAGGGAACTTGACTTTACCAACCGC
Source organism: Protopolystoma xenopodis (assembly GCA_900617795.1). NCBI lineage: Eukaryota > Metazoa > Platyhelminthes > Monogenea > Polystomatidea > Polystomatidae > Protopolystoma > Protopolystoma xenopodis. The sequence continues at coordinate 594 of CAAALY010000487.1, forward strand.
CCTGCTCTAGGCTAGTCTGCAGTTTTGACCTCGTTTCACTGTCTCATTAACACCCCAACGGGCTTCGAACCGTGAGGTGCGGATCCAAAGACTACTACGGCCATAGCCCTTTTACTTTGCCTGAGGCTGGAAAAGCGACTTTTAAGTAAAATTAATTTGCGGTAATCTTTGTCAACAAACAGTTTCTGCTCCATTTTGTCTGTGCAAATTAAATCCGCTGGAATGAGATGCATATCTGACGGTTTTGATAGTTAAAGACATTTTTCTTTTTATAAATAGGTGTTCGAGATTACCAGTCCTCATATCTCCTTAACCGAACTTGGCTGAATAAACTTCATATAATCAAAAGCAATATCAAGATCTAACATTGAGACTTTTGTAAAAGTTAGGAAGTTAATAAAGTAAATACATCATTAAATAAACAAGTCAGAAATCATATAGGCCAAGTAGATCCCGTATGCCACCCAGGAACTGTTAGACTCATTTCCTTTAAATCGATCATCATAAAAACATTATATTGCTTCAGCTCTTTATCCGATCCTTTGTTTTCGCAAGTCCATATAAAAGCATATCCAATGGAGATAGAACTATACTGGTGTTTATCTACTGATGCTGAAGATAAACTCATGTTCGCATAGCATCAATACTGGACTAATTAGGATGACATCAGAAATGCCATTTAAATAAGTAATAGTTAGCAATTGCAAATTTAGTACATTTGCGTGAAAAAACGTTGCTTTGATTGAACGGGGCGATTGTACTAAATACATTGGCATTTTTATAGGCAATCGCTATAATTATCATAAAATACATCGAACTTCATCTAAAAGCCAGCCTTATCCTTTTTTCTTTATCTTCAGAAAATGTGACTCTCAAGACATTTACATGCTTATATTGGCCCTGCATACCGCAGTATTGTCAAAGGCCTCTTTGTTATACTACTACTACTACTACTACCACCACCATTACTACTACTACTACTATTACTACTACTACAACTACTACTATTACTAATTCCTCTTCTCCTCCTCTTCTTCTTCCTTATTCTCCTCCTCCTAATCATCATCATTATTATTATTGCAAAATAAGTCGGACAACTTACTTATAGTTAATATTTAGTCGGTTACAACTATCAGAGATAAGAAAGTCGCCAATATACACCGCACTGACCCTGATCCTAGCTTGATTATGCCAATACATTACACAGGATAATGTCAAGATTATAGCGCAATTATAGGACTGCATGGCTAGGGGAAATCCAACAACAAAATCAAATCTTCACTTCTTCTTTGGTGGTGACACTATCAGCCCTGGCAACAGCAGACGATAAACGGTGTATCTTATCAACATCATCAATGGACCACACTGCGCAAGTGCTACTGAACCACAGGGCACATGTACACCTCGAGGCTAGTAGAGCCTCTTCATTCACATCTGTCAAGAGTGTGCATGTGGACAGAGGGCGTTTATATTTGACAAAAAAGTGGCCTGAATACCTACGTTTTACTTGATAAGATAGTTGAAATGGCAAAGTCACAACAGCCCGAGGTTTTGTTTCATCTCCAATGCTGATAGAGAGCTAGCTTCAAGGCCAGTTCAAATTCGGGATAATTCACGCGTCTTCTGGCACTTTTATAAATTCCGTTTGCTGCATGTTGATGAATTTGCACTTTTTGCCTCATTTTTCTCACCGAAAGACTGGCAGGATTTTGCATAAATTTCGGCGAAATTATCTCCATCTGAAACTGGACGAGTTTGTGAACACGCATTCAAGTAGAGAGGAATCTAGTCGAACGACAACATTCGTATAATACGTCTTTCTCGGACAGATAATTAAAACTAATAAATAAATAAATAGAATTTATAAGCCGTACTTACCACAAGACGAGGTAGGATTAGTTTCTGTCCAACAGCCCGTTTATATTCGCCTTTTCCACGTATTCTTTATACTGTGATTTGTTTGCTGGTGGCCTTTTTATACTGAAAAGTGGATGAAAGATAATAAGTGGTTTTGTCGTACAGTTAATAGTTAACTACTATAGTTATTATAAAAGACTATTTTTGTTATTATTATTACTTGCGAATCAAACACTAGCCGATAGTGTGCTTGCGATGAAGCGAAAAAGTATATGATCATCTTATTTTATAATCGTGATGTGGGCAAAATCGATTATAATCAAAGCGATTCTTTCGATAAAAAATTGCTTACTTTGCCGAACCTTTCTTAAAGATCATACTGTATTCCAAAAGCAGTTCTGAGGTCAATAAAAAAGTATTAAATAACAAATAATAGGTAATAAGTGATAATACTACAATAGTATTAATATTAATACTAGATAAAAATATTAATTCTCCGTTTTATGTAAATGTGAATTTTAGATTTTGGTGATCCTCAAGTTTGGTCCCATATGCATAATAGAGGAGCTATTTTTGGCGCCCAAGTCTCCTTACTTATCTGTCCGATGTAGAGACAACATTTGAGTGTGGTAACCAAAGTTGTTGAGAATAATTATCTGTTTCTCCGTTTTAATTGATTCGTGTTTGGGCTCAAATAATTCTATTCCAAAACATATCAACTGATTTACTCTTCGAGACACTTTGACACATCGAGGGAAGCCCTTCGAATTACGGGCCAGTTCACTTTTTAACAAGTCGGAAACGATCGATAACTAGGCCGTCGCCTCATCTCGGTGATTGAAAGCCGCCTAGTGAATCTGCTGTCTGTCTCGGTTTTTCGTCTTCGTCTATCCGCTGGGACGGTTAGACCAAGACTGGCTAATTTGGATGAGAATTTTCCAGCACATGGGTTCAACAGCAGTAAACATGTATATGAAAAAAGTAAGCCTACCATGTGCGTAGGCGGAATGCCCCTTAACAGACAACACACTCAGACCGTGTGAGAGAACATGAGAGGTACATATAGCCTATCGATCCGTGATGGACATAGGCTTTCATTTAAGGGCCCTTATGCTTAGCACAGGGAAGAGGGGTAATATGAGACGGGGCAGGCATCAACAATGAGATGACAACCTTGAAACTGCAATAATTTGGACGAAATACATTTATTGCACACAATACGACTGTGGCAATTTAAGTAGTTTAAGCAAATCAGTTCGTTTTTTGTAGGCACCTCGTAGCGTATCGCAGCGGGCGCAAAGAAAATCTGAAGATGTGGAGAGAAATCGGAGTTCGAATAATGTCACAGAATTTCGTTTTGTGAAAAGGCGAATGGAATGGATTTGCAAATTGGCCTTGTGGTTGTCACTCGATTTTCGCAAAGAAATTCGTGTCATTTTGTGTCCCACGACATCGATCCCTTAACGGTTGACTTATGTCTGTCGCGCTATCGCCTCAGTCAGAAACCATTCCTTTATGAAAATCTACCAAAATACAAAATCAAGCAGTTGCCGGCTGATACCACACTTTAGACGTCTTAGGTTGTTGAAGGTGAAGATGGACTAAAAGCGACTTTTTCATTGAATTTCCTTCAATCTTGCTTCTCAAAAAGGTATGGAATGTGGTTTTGACCTCGCCTGAATTGGTTTCATCCGCACCCCAAAATGAATTTAAGCCTGAGTAGCGCATCGTATAGTTTCGATATGTTATCACATCACCCCATTGCCACGTGTACCATTGACATGGCAGCAGGTAATTTCAAAACAGGTAGTTGTTGTGCAGCTCATAATCTCGACACGTTAACCATTAGTTGACGGTGCTACGAAATTCCTTGGGGCCTAGGGCATATATGAATTTCAAGGAAGGCCGGACATTTTCGCATATCACATTCTGTACTGGGTTAGTCTAAGAAAAAAAAGTTGTATTTACTATAGCACTCAACTACATTACTGACGCACTAGGCTCCTAGAATTGCTAGAGAATTCAACTACCAGTAAAATAGGGTGAAAACATCTTATATATATCACCTACTTGTCGTCTCAAAAACCTACATATGAAAGCAAAAATGAGTGATGTAGTCTATTTTTATACCAAATACAACTGTGCTTCATCTGCAATCCCTCCAGAGTATGTAATGTGCCAAAATGCCCGGTCTATCTTGAAATTCACATCTACCCTGTGATCCAGGGCCAATATTGGCAACGTAGCGTATTTTTAACGCGTTGAGATTATACGTTGCACGAGCATGGCTCAAGTTCCGCTGGGGTGCCAATGAGAACCAGACGAGGTTGAAACGGAAGTCAACTTCTGTCTGGATGAGAATATCTTTTGTAAAAATAAGGTCATGTAAAATTTAATGGAAATGTAAGGTATTCTCATATCATTGTGTGAAAATTCAACTCCCTTAAAACCTCACACGAATTAGGGTGGATATATCTAATATATTTGAGATTAAAGTTGAAAACTTTACTTGTATTCGTATCTAGTAGGATTGAGAGGCTGTCATTAATTCTTGACTAAAACTCTTAATGACTCTAGTTTGTTTAAGTTGATGAGACCCAGACGAGTTTGATAATGAAGTCCAACCTAGATGAGAATACAGTTTTCGGGAAACAGAGCCATGTGAAATTGATTGACATCCTGAGGTCGACTCATATCATTTGTGGGAAAATTCACTATCAATCCTTCGTCACTTTAAGCAAACTAGGATTATTAAGGCTCTTATTAAAGATCTACATATAGTCCCTAAAGCCTACACAATTCGTATTTCTAAATGCATGTATATTTCAGTAACAGTCCTACTATATAAAATGTGATTTGGAAGAAGCCTTACTTGTTTGGAAATTACTTTTTGCCCTGTAAATGACTGGAACACATGGCAGTTGGGTGTTGAGGTAAAATGTCGAAATTATACGATGCACCACTCGGGTTTGAGTCCGATTCAGATGTGGAAACCTCATTCCATGCTTGATGAGTATACCTGTTGAGAAGCAGGACTGAGGGGATTTCGATGAAACCGTGAGAGGCACTTATTACATTGTGGAAGAAAGTCACTTTCAGTCTTTCCACACTTTAAGCAATCCATAGTTACTAAGTGTAATTTCAGCCTGACATTTTGCTTGGTCTTGTATCTAGGTGGATGTTTATATAAGAGGGTTTCTCAAAATCTTACTCAATATGAAATCACATTTTCATTTTGTCCTTATTTTGGCGATTCCAATGAGCATCCTATGATTTAATCGGTTTCATCTAATATCTCAACTAAATCTTGAGAATTGTATACCATTCGCGTCCACGGAATCACCCACCCAAACAAGCGTCATCAATGCATGGCCAAAGACCCGTTTATTTATATGGCCAATAATAGAAGTGATATGGTGGATTTTAATAAATAAGAGTTCCACGAATTTTAGGCTGCATAAAGTGATATAGGGTTAATTGGTTGAAGTTCTCCACAATTATGTGAGTAGGCCGTACTTTTCATTCAATTCCATACAGTACTTCCCAAAAGGTATTATCCTCAAAGGTATGCTGCAGTTTCGACCTCACTGAGGGGGCTGATAAGAGCTTGGTGAAGTTGAAACTGCAAGTTATTTCAGCAGGGATGAAAATACTTTTTGTAAGCAAGGTTGATGGGAATTAAATGTAAATGTGAAGCCCCCTTATATGATCTGGGAAAATTTCAAATCTCAGTCCTTCATCCCCTTACGGAACCTAGGGTGACTACAATTCTTATTCAATATTAATTTATGTTCTTAAAAACCTACTTTATCTGAATTATTATAAATGTTGGTATAATCTTCATTCCGTTCAAAGAGATAGGTAGAAGGGATCATAAATTGACCTCACTGGAAACCGAAGTATGATTGCCTTTTTGTGGTGGCCGTTGGACTGTGGGAAGCTGACTTCGACATTTCGTCATACGGCCCATATGAATGAGTTCTGAGCTTTCGTCTGTCATAGTATACTTCATCGGGGCCAGAAACCATCCTTTATAAAAGATTGTAAAAGAACATTAAGCCAAAAAAGTAGGCCGGATGAAATTCATGTACTGCTATTTTAGTGTGGCATTTCATCCTTTGAATAGGAACTTAATCACCTCAGGTCGCTTAAGGTGATTCAAGAACTGCTAGTTGAGCTTTCCCACAATCATTTGAGTAAACCTAGCTTTTACCTCAGAAAGTTATACTCTTTCCTCGCTAGAACCCTCAGCTTTATTTAATGCCAAGCCATGAACCTCGCAGCGACTTTGTCAAATAAAGAGCCACTGATGCCAATGGGTCATTTTGTTCTTGTGTAAACCACTCTACTCCCAATTCACACTTAGGATGGGGATAGCGATAGGACAAGCAGGCATTCGCTATTGTAGTCATTGGATAGTATCAAAACCTATTCATATCAAGAATCGAATGCTTAGGTTACCTACATCATGTTAAACTTAGGCTGTTAAATCCTGCGAAATAGACGAATGATTCCGGCTAGGCGATGCATATGCGCTGAGTATATGCAATGGTTATGAGTCAGTTGACATGTACGAAGAAAAAACGGGTTTTGATGAATCTTCTGAGATATCATTTTTATGTAATGAAAGTGCATGAGTAAAGGATCCCGCCGACAAACCATGGTTGTTATGCAGCCGTTTAGATTTAATAGGGCATTCATAAAAAAGCAGTTCAAGAGACATCCTCCCTTTATTCAGATAAAACCTGGCTGAGTTAACTTTCTTCATATGACAAAGATCATGGATACCTTATTTCAACAGTGTAAAGTTAACACTAATTCAAGAAGACTAATCGGTAATATTTAGTCATCCTTGATTTCCTGCTGCTTACGAAGAGAAATAATTACTTTGGCATATCCTTAGTGAAGATAGTCTGCTGTTTATGTGTGGCCATTCATCTCGCTTCACAACGAAATTGGGGGCAAACAACTCCTATATTAGAGCAACTGGTAATCTGGAAAACCGACATATAAACGGAAAATGCTAAAAGAGAGCCTATCATCAGCTACGGGTTATCAAGGGTTAATGCTCCAACTAAAAGCATGACTGGGATTGTGTAATTTCTTACATATGTATTGGTTGATTAGCTTAAGAGGCCTGTTGAACGAGTATGAATTTAGTTAGAACCATCACTCAGCTGACAAGTTTAATGGTAGATATAACTAAATTCATACTTGTTTAACAGCCCCATTAAGTCCATCAACCAATATAGACGTACGAAATTACGCAATCCAAGTCATCCTTTTCCTTGGGTAATTAAGCCTTGATGACCCAAGGTTGAGGTCAGGCTCTTTTTTAAGAGTCGGTATTGTGTAAAGACATTACCACGCACACACGTACACATGCACACATGTACACACACATACACATAGAGACAGATATACAGACACACATAGAAAAACGCATTCGAGTAAAAGAGAATTAACCAAATTATTCTACATCCATCTATATCTAAATACTTTATAGTTATGAGTATATACTGCAGGTAGAATATAGCTGGTCGATCTTAGTGTTAACTCGACACTTTTTTAAGAATGGGTCAATGATGTTCATCATAGGAAGAAAGAATGCTCATTCTGTTTCACCCTCGTTTCACCCGAAACGAGGGAGGAATTCTCGTGGACTGCGTCAACCTGAGCGTCATATTAAAGCCAAACGGCTGAAGTGAAGCAGGAATCATACATCGTCTTCTGGTGATATTAAAATACGAATATCTTCATCATGTACTTTAGTACTAACTGAAAGTCTCCATAACAATAAGTCGTAATATGAGTTGTGTAGTCTCTAAAACCTACTTACTGACAAAATCAGTTATCATATTACAAACCCAAAACTGAATCCAGATTGGGTTTGCTCTCTCTATATCTCCTTTGCAGGACGGTGTGCATTTTGTTAATTTCTATCACCTCCTTAATTTTATTCTTAGTCTTCAAGTCTCTACATTCTGTACATTTCTGGATTTTATGCCAGTCATCAAGGTTCTCTGTATTGACCATAGCTTCAGCCACTTCTGATTTATGAATCCATAAATCTTTTCGCGCGAATTTCTGTTTGGATGCCATCTCCTGCAAGCTTCAAATAGGTCCACCCAACATAGACAATACTACTTGAGCAAAAAACCCTATAGCGACCTCATTTGCAGTGGTGGTCAGAAAATGATCTAAAAAGAGTCCTTTATTTTTTACTGGTGGTAGCACCAGTGATCTGGATAAAGAGTTATTCAATTAATTAATGTTATAAACTGATCTGAAATTAATCACAATGGATATTCTTTCTGAACTTACATTTTTCTTTAGTCGAAGAGTCGGGGTGAGTTGTACTTTGATGTTAGGAATTGTAAGGCGCACTAAAAACACCTTAACTACGAGGCGGATGAATGTCTTGGAATGTATTAAATCCATGGATCTAGGCTGAAAATTGTCCTGACTACAGAAGGAAAAGACGCAGGACAAGGGATATTCGTCTAGATCACTCTGACAATAAAACCAAGTTATGAAAATTAAGTAAAACCGCTTTTATACTGTAATCATCTAAGTCTGAATTTGATTCTTATCAGACAATGTAATGTAATGTTTTCCTGAAGCCATGACCTGATATTTATTTATTTATTGGTCTTGGTGTCAAATGATGCTTTTTGAAAAAATGGTGTCAGTATGTACTATTTCGATATGAAGAGAAGCAAGGCTAATTAAAATTTAATTGCATCATGAACCATACTCGTAAGAACTTGTGAAAATCACCTTATGCATTGTAAGTATGCTTCAAGAGTGTCAAGATATCTTGAGTTCTAGTCACCCAAAGTTGCAAAGGATAAGGAAGGATTGATAATTGCAATTTCTCGCATTGCTCTCCATAACGTATTCCTATCTCGTCTGGGTCTCATCAGCACTCCAACATAACATAAACCAATCATCTACCAGTTCAGATTTTGTTGTGGGATTTGAAGAGAATCTGGGTTTCGAAGAATCCCTTACTACATTGATACTGGTATACTTTTCATTTCGTTTGACAAAGCGGCTCGAAGTGATTCGTAGATCGGTAATGTGAAGGACATCGTCAGAGCCAGAAACCATTATTCACGAAAAATCACCAAAACACTGAACCAAGAAAGGTTGCCAGCCGAGGTCCTACTTACTCATTATACCTCACTTTGCTATCTTAATGAGGCATTACATGATTTGGTTGGCTGACGTATGCTTGTACAACATGCATGCGAGCGGGTCAAAGTGATGCAGGCAAGAGAGCGGATGTGTTCACAACTTTTGTCAATGTAGATAATCTAGAGTATGAACCAGTAGTCCTGGATCTTGTTACAGCTTCGTGGATGCGTGTTCGCGTGTGTATGCAACAACCCCGAATTAGTTGACAATTTTTGATTCAAAAACAAGCTCCAGATCAGTCTATTCTTCTCCTCTTACTCATTGGCTCTTCCTGTTCTCTTTCCTTATCCCTTTCTAATTCTATTCAGCAGCCAGAGGTAGTTCTGATTTCGATTCCTACATTCGTTCTTCTCATTCAGG
>CAAALY010000488.1:0-10008 GCA_900617795.1 Protopolystoma xenopodis
AGACTGTTTGCCTCGTTTCGGGTGAAAATGTGCTGAGCTTTCTTTCATCATTCGATGGACATTATCAGAGCTGGGTTTCATTCTTATAATAGTCTCACGTTAAGACTAAAGCAAGAACACTATCCGGCTCTATCTTACTTTTTGTATAGACTCAATCGAGCCAAAAAAAACCGTGTTGCATATAGACGCTAACACGCATAAATATATATACTCATACAATCGAGCAAAAATAACAGAATAAGTATAAAATAAAATTAACCAAACCACTCTATATCGATCTATCAAGGTTTTTAATCTTTAGTTTTTTGGCTCGATTAAGTCTAAATAAGAAGTAAGATAGAGCCGGATAGCGTTCTTGCTTTGGTGTTAACGTGAGACTCTTACAAAAATGACACCCAGCTTTGAGGATGTCCATTATTTCACGGGCAACATTATATATACTATATGAGATGGTGGTTTACTCACTCTTACTTCAATTGGGCTTACCGATGCGCAAATAATTTATGTTTCTTTCATAAGTAGGTTCTCGTGTTAACCAGCAGGTCATTTATATCTAAAGTGTATTCACCCAATTTCATGTAACGTGATAATGAGACTTGCTGAATTTTACCCACAATGATATTATAAACCTTACAGTCCCGTTGAATTTTTCATAGTCTTACCTTCCCAAAAAGTATTCTCAACTAGGCAGAAAAAGACTACGGTTTAGACTTTGCCTACGTCTTATCAACAGCCCCAGTGGGAATCAAACAATGACGGGGCAGCGTATAATCTCGACACGTTAGCCAGAAATAAGTTATACACAGATAAACAGACAACTCCACCCACTTTGCCATTCAGGAACCTCTCTCCATAAATTTTTTTTTCCATTCCTTTCTTTCTTTCTATCTTTTTTTATTTCTTCTTTTCTTTCTTTCTTTCTTTCTTTATATGTCCTCGTTCCATATCCTCAATCTGCAACTTATTATCAGATCTCCAAACCACATCTGCGTGTCATTACCTCTCATGAAACTAGCGGACTACATCTTTGCATTGAAATTCTGGCACATCAACGTTCACACTTTCCCCCCTCAAATCCGCGCAACAGTAGCTACATGTAATAGCATCGTCAAATCCTCGCATCAACTCTTTTACTACGCCTCCTTACCTTAGTTCGACATCATAGCTTTGCCCTAATCCTTCTGACCTTATCTCTTCGTTTTATCCCCTCAGCTTATCTCTACCCTAGATCTTTGAACAAAACCTTTGCACCGAATCTCCAGATCGCATCTATGCAACAGATCCTAGCCCTTATCTTAAGACCTCACAGCAGAACCATATCTTTACACATGACTGCGCTGCATTTACGATTTTTTTAATAATTCCATAGTTAGGTACTGGCCCACATTTCCGATATAGATCTCCTCATTAAATCTACTTAATATATCTCCCAGCCACCCCCCCGCACAATATATTCTCTTCACAATTTAGCTCCAAATCTCCTCATTATACACTTTTACGCAGTCCCTACCTCATATCTTCTCACCTTGCCTCCATAAAATATCTTTACACTAGATTTTGCACCAAATACTCATAACTCACCATATATCTACGCTATAACTCTAGCGCCAGACCTCTTCACAATGTATCTACGCCACACTTCATGGACATTCCTCTGTACAATATCTCCGAAAAGATATCCAAATTCTCCCAGCAATATATTTTAATGCTACATCAAAACAACTCATTTCATCGCGTTAACTCCGCCCTATACTTACTCAATATATCTGGGAACTATTCCTTGAGCCAAACTTCTCCTCCACATCTCCACGCCTAACAATAATGCCAATTATATGCAGTTGTATCCACATCACGTTTTTTGTGACAAAGCTCTGAACAAAATCGCATGCTCGCATCACCATAACACATAACTGCGTCACATCTCCTAGGCACACAGTTCCATTTAGCAACCACGACATAATTCTTATTTCAAGATTCCCGAATAAATTTGGATAAATATTTTTTATTTTTTAGCATACTGAGACCAAGTCATATTTAGCCTCCATAATTCATGCTATCATTTATGTTACTCGGTCATGGCTATTATTAAAGCATTGTATTACGTTCTGATATAAATATGCTTTACTATTACATTCCTGAATGAGTATCTATATTCAAAGATTTTCTGTATAAGAGCAAGCACATAAATATAAGAGATTAATTGGAAAATGTGTGTCCTTTGTATTCGGCAGCAACGTTCTTATAGTTCAGTAATAAACTTGTGATCGAAAGCTCATAAATTATAGCACAAATTTATTCTTGCCCCAACCAAAGATTGACGAAACAACAGTAAACAAAAGTCAACATGTTTCTAAGAAGATCTTGAGATAATAATTTTATGGAGGATTTGATTTTGCTTTAAGAGCAGTGATAAAGAGATTCTTTCAGCAAATTTATCACAAAGGCGATCTTCCTTGAGGCTAGCATTCGATGAATTTAGCCAGAACTTCTGACCCAACTGTTCATAATAAGTAAAATTTCAACGTGCGAAATTATCAAGAGAGTCTTCGAAATCCAGCTTTTCACCAAATGAAAGTTTTGTGAGAAGCAACAATAAAGATAAATAAACAATCGAAATTCCAATCAACCAACGAACCAGCACTCACCCAAGGATGAACTCAAGCCAAACGATTTGCTTTTTAATATATGCTATACTAAATTATTATAAATGTTTATATTTGCCTATTTGCACAATAAATTTTCGCTCAACTTACACCAACTATTGCGAAATGGCATTATCACAACGTTAAAGTAAAAGGCTGAAAACTTTCAAAAACTTAGTCTGTCGCAGATATCAAGGCCAAGATGGTCCTCTGTCACTCTTACGCCGGACCGTGGATTTGATACATTTCCATTATCAAATCTCGTTAAAGAACCACGTTACGTTCATCCACTGACTATTCTTCTGTTGAACAATCGTTATCACACCTTTTGAACAGCCTACTTATCCCTGCTCAATGTCTATTACGTCTTCTCTATTATGAATACTAACTTGTTTTAAATGGACGCTAAGGAGATGTGTCTTGTTTGGAAAGCTCAATGTGACGTTAAAACATTTCCTGCTAAGTTATTTTACCCTCATCTTAATTTTACCAAGAATAGCTTTGAAAGCAGCATAAAATATTCTTCGAATATCTTCCTTCGAATATTTTATATGTTATTAATATTTATATATTTTTTCTACTTTATGATTTAAAAAATATATATATATATTCATAAATTCATACGATATGTATTTTCACGCCATAAATACCCACTATTGCGACACGACAGTCATCACAACGACTGACTAAGAACCAGAACTTTAAAAAAAAGTTTAGTCAAATATAATTCCATTTTGTTTTCTACAGCCTAGTCACATCAGCACAATTGTGGCACACCGCAAAGGATGTTAAGCACTTGATAAAGCAAGCACCGTTGAGGTCTTAACCTGCATGAGGATAGCACATGCACCAACCTAACCTAACCTAACCGTATTCACATACCCACTAGCTGCCACACTCTATGGCTCCAGACGAGGTTTGTATCGATTTGTCCTTGCTACCATTATGCCTGTACTACAGTGACTGTTGTCATCGCAACTACCTAATACATTTCGGTATGCCCCGACTGGACCGCCCAAAACCTCGTCAGGTCCTTGCATGCGGGTTCCTATACTACCTACGAGTCCACTATTTTCCTCCTCATCGTCTGGTCTTTTAGCCACTAACCCTAGGTCACTGCAACATGTTAAGATAGTCTGTTGTGAAAAGCACACTCTGAAGTCGGCATCGGCGATTGAATGTGCTGCTTTGAGACTGTTCACGGTTTGCACATCCCAACGAGGCAAGTGGCCTCCAAGGGTTATGGAATTGATGGCATGCTGATGACATGGTATGTGTCTATCACTTTTACTTGTGCCCTACCCAACATCGTGGCAGTGGAAATACACACCAACAGTTGTCATTTGTGCCGATAGGGTTAGAGAATTCCACATTGATTCTCTATTTTCTACTTCAAACCTAAACGGTTAGTCGGTAGACCTCTTTCCGTCGTCGGACCGTTGAACGGGTACATAGTCAGTGAATAATGCTAGCTTAAACATTGAACTACGAGTGGCCAAAGGGACCTTTCGCCTAGCCACTCTTCTATTATCCTTCCTGTCACTAGGGGCTGTATCCACATCCTCTTCATGTGGTCATTTTGCCTCATCTCTTCACATATACACAAATAGTATGTACCCTCATGGGGGCATAGGGCGGCGTTTTCAACTTCATCTTCATTCTGCAGCATTTCCTCATCCCGTTTGCAACCCTTATTTGGTATTTCACCTTATCCAACCACCAATAGCTTGTCCCTCCCATCCTCAAGACGCTATCTCCTAGTTACATTGTCAATTACATTGATTTTGATTCAACCAGCGAATTTGCGATCCCATATTGATAACTCAGGAATCCCAAGGAGTAGGAATGCCTAAAGCAAGCCCTTGACCTCGTCCTCATGACATCATTTTTCTGTAAAGGCAATCTGGAAGAACGAAATCAGTCCCATATATTCTGACACAGTATATGTGATGATTTCCTCTAGCGGTTATTTGACTTACCTCATTCCAAGACTGTCTGCTAACGTAAGCTGCTCTGACTACTGTAAGACAAGACTCAGCACTGAGTTCGTTCCTCCAGATGCCCTTGACAATAAAACGATGTAATGTAGACGAGGTCAAGTCAATTCTGCCCTTTGAAAGGAGACTACGACTAATCTCAAAGTCGCAAAATTCTGATCCTCATCACAATTATGAATGAGGGTTTGCTTGAGGCATACCTACTCTCCTGTATTTGAGATTTATCAATTTGAGCTCTAAAATTCGCGAGCTTAATCGAAATCTAAGCACTTGACGACGTAAATTGGATACAGCTTCTTGAATATAGGAGGGACATTCTTGTTGATGCTGTTTCCGATGCACTCTTCTTCGATTCCGGCGGAGAAGTGCCAAACTTTTGTATAAAGGACATTGTCAGAGTAGGGTATCATCCTTATAACCAGATTCAAGCTAAAGAGTTAAAAGAACTCGCCAGCTCGTCCCTAAATGGGCTATTTTATGAGCTATAAAGTGATTTGGTTACTTCCAGTCAGATGTTGACCCCGAAGCATTTGAGTAGGTTTGTTTGTGTATATGCATCTGCCTGCAAGTGTTTGCATTTGTACGATGCCAAATCAATTTATACCCCATTAGAGAGGTCAGATATAATGTACATATATAGCAGTTTGTGATGAGCTGATGAGTTGTATTGACTAATTGTAAGGATGATACTCTTTTATGATAATATCCGTCATACGACGAGCACGTTTTCACTGGAATAGAATGAGATTGTCTATTGGATCTACAAGCTATTTTGGGTTGATTTAAGTAAAATATCAAATACCGATTGAAAACAGGATCAGGAAATTCTACAGAATAGAGATTAAGTGGAAAACGTCCCCTTAGGTCCGCGTAAAGATAAATAAAAGTTGTGTATACATGAAGAGATGACGCTACATTTTAGGAGAAGCTAGCAAATTGGCCATATAAAGTGAATGTGGATACAGCTCTGAGATAGGATAACCGGACAGTAGTAAGGCGAAATGTCCCTCTGATAAGTTGTGGTCCAATGCTTAGGCTGGCGCTACTCACTGAAAAAGTATCCGTTCTTAACTATGTAGAAAAATTGTGTTCCAAAGAATCCCCAAATAGATTTATGTCGGATTTTATTTTATTTGGTTTGAAGAGGCGAATGGAAGAGATTCATAATTTGGCTTAACCGGAAGCTGAAGTAGGATTGCCTTGAAGTTGTGATTAGATTTGTGCGAAAACGTCCTCGGGATGTTGCCCTGCGACTTCGATGAATCTTTGCTGAGCTGCCGTCCATCATGTAACTGGCAGCTTCAGAACAGGACACCATTCTCGATGATAATTCACCGAGAAATAAAGCAAGAAAAGTGCCGGTTTTAAATCTACCCATTTCTTATAGTCCAATTTGATCCACCCAATTTGGCATCTCATGTTTTTGTTTGGATATCCTTTGCTTTGCCTAAACGTTTGCGGAAAAGCCAAGTGGTTGAGGATGAAATATGAAGTGGCTGCAGAGGAAGCGTGAAACGGATGCAATTGTGATCTGTGAGGCCCACTTACAAATTCCCTCCACTCGCCTCTTCAAACGAAATGAACGACATTCCAACCTGACTTTTCCCGATCTATGGTTTGAGGAAGAAAATGGATCTTTAGACTTGGATCATAGCGAATAATAATGCCACAATCTTTATTTGTAAAGGGTGTTTGTGGTTACCCCAAAGCTAAAGCTCTAGCAGCAGATCATGCTATCAGCATGCCATCCATTGCATAACACGTGATAGATACTTTGGTGGAGGCGAACACGGGAAGTCTCTTGTATATAACTCTTCATTATAATGCCTTTTCTCATTTATATGTAAAGATAATAATGTAGGTTATATGATTTATGAAACACTAGCTAGTTTTAGCTTAAAACACGCAAAAGAATAAAAGAGACGAATTTTTGGCTAGTATCGAAAAGTCTTTTCCTTTACTTAGAAATAGGGTGAATATGAAAAGCCTCTAACTTAAAATATGCAACTAGATGGGGTGTTGTGAGGACACTCGATCCATCTTCAAGGGTGACGGGCCATCAGCTGAGCAAGTTTGACATTAAATACACCAAACATAGTGATACATGTTTATACCTTCCACATGATATAAGTACGAATCTCTCTTGTAATCAGGCTGCTACAGAGTTGCGTGCTCTTGTCGCCTGATTATGAAGAGGCACTCCGATCACAGATTCGCCTGCAGAATATTAATCTGTGATATGAGAAGTAAACCAGAAAAAGCAAGCAGAATTTCGAGTCATGGAATTCTGTTCAGGATGACTGGAGAAATAGGGTCTCAAAACAGGAAAAAATCTTGCCAAAATGGGCTGTGTAATCTGTGCCGTGAGAGTCTGTGGTAAACTTATCTGTTCCCCAGTTCTTGTCAGCAAACGTTGAGTACTCAGCTTCAATCACATATGAATCATATAGAAGAAAATTTCAATTTGACATGATGCTGTCTTAAATTAGTATGTCTAAATGAGAATATGACAAGCAACGTTGAATAAAGTGTGCTCCCTCTAAGCTGTGGCTTTGTGGGAATTGTAACCTACGTCAGAATCTCACCGATGTGGCTAAAAGATTAATTATAACTACTACAAGTCCATACTGCAAGTACTTCTGGTAATAAAAGGGCTGTTTGACCGCATACGTGTCATGTTAACTCAGCTAATCCATTTGATGGATTGCACAACACGTACTTTGCCCATTAGCCTTTTTTTTAATAATTTGTTAGTGAAAGTAGATTTGTGAGTATCGCAATGGTAAAGTGTCGCAATTTTGCACACGAGCCAGTTTCAATTCCATTTGGGGTATTGATACTAACTAGGCCAAGTCAAAACTACAATCCAACCCTTAAAAG
Organism: Protopolystoma xenopodis; assembly: GCA_900617795.1. Classification (NCBI taxonomy): domain Eukaryota; kingdom Metazoa; phylum Platyhelminthes; class Monogenea; order Polystomatidea; family Polystomatidae; genus Protopolystoma; species Protopolystoma xenopodis. The sequence continues at coordinate 7,520 of CAAALY010000488.1, forward strand.
GCAGGTCGAAGTAAATTTTAATATAATCGGCATATCGTTCTGGGAAAGACTACTCTCTATCCTTAACTTACCTTAAACATCGAGACGATTCCCACCGAAAAACTTTCTTGGATAAGGGTTCATTGCGAATTTTTTTACAGATAACAAATGGATTGATCTTGTTTTCGTAACTTGATGGTATTATCAGAGAGACCCAGATGAACATACTTTGTTCGTATTCCTACTCCATAGTAGTCATTTTTAAGTCCAGCTTCGGACTGTAGACTTGGCACCTTCCCAGACGCTTCGGCGGCATCTTTGGAAGCCTTACCAGAACTAGTAAGTGAAGCTTATTAAGACTTGCCTGTAAAATACTTCTAAACCAGATTGGACTGCAGTTTCAACCTCGCCCTTGTGTGGGTCAGCGGGTGGATGTAAGTTGCAAGGAAGGCCTGATGGCTTTCAAGTTATTCTTTATAGTGTGACCCTGTAAATGAGGAAAACCAGCAGCTGCTTCATTCCTAGTATGTTCTTATGCAAGATGCCTGGACAATTTAGACGACTATGATGCCGGCGAAACTTCTGAGAATGTACCAAGTTGACGGTCTGACAATGGGAATTATGATAACTACTATAGCAGAGGACTTCGGATAGTGTGCTTTTAACTAAGTCGCCCTGAATACAAGACCAAGTTGCGAAAACGAGGTCATCCCACTTATACCCATATTCATTGAAACACAAGGAAAGAGTCTGGAGGATGGTTCTAACATAAATGACTTTCGTACGAGGCAATTCTCTTTGGGCTACTGATAATAAAACTTCAGTAACTCCTTCCAGCAATATTTTTCTTCGAAATGAAAAGTAATAAAAAAAGATGTGCATTTTGGATAAGCCGAAGGAAAGAGCAAGAATGGGAGCAGAAGGAACCGCTGAGTAAGAGACAAAAGCTTAAATAGCTTCGAATCTCATTAGGACTTACATACCTGTATACACAAGATACATGTTCGGTATACCTAAACATGCTAGAAAACTTATGAATAAATTGATAAAATATCCACTTCCTTTCACGCACATGCCTCCCTGATAAAGAAGAATATAAGGTGGGCCTAAAATTATCATTCAAATTATATTGTGTTTCATTACAATCGCATAACCAGCTATTATAAACGATGATAATTATGCCTTTTCGTAAATGATGGTTTCTCGATTTTGCGATGTATTTCACATGAAGGACAATGATTAATCGAGTTTACTGGACGATGAGCTGATGACTTAATCGCATACTTACACTTTAGTAATCTAGGGTGTCATAAGAATATGCCCGACGGAAAGTTGAATTTTACCACAATTAGATGAGTATGCAGCTCTTTCCAACTTATTTTCTGAAATATTCATAATTTGTTGGTTTTGAGACTTTTAATAGATCTAGCTTTCCACAAAGTTACTCTTCGGATGTGGGCTACAGTCTTGATTCTGCATAGGTCTCATCAGTGATTCGTCAGGTGACAAAAATTAACCCATATGCCCTAGCAACGGACAATTATGACTTTTTAGGTAAGTTGGTCCTCTCTTAAATAACATTTTATAGTCTGATTGGTGATACGACAAAGATATGCCTTCAACTACTAGAAGATTGGAGAGTAAGTTTAGAGCGAGCTAAAATAACTTGAATTCTTATCCGAAGCCTATACACAAAATATTTGGCCGTTAATCTGTCCTTTGGCATGCATTGCTTTGACGAGGAGGCACGTATTAACAAGCCTAATCGGTAAATTGGTTGACGCTTAAAAGGAAACCGATTCACGAATTGAATCATTATTTTGAGATTCCGCTTTATGAACATGGATGCAAAACTATTTCGTTCAGGCTACCTCAATGACAATGTAATAGCACCTCATGGTAGCAACACCTCAGGAAGGCAGATTTGTCATAATTGTGCCATTCTCAGAATAGAATGATTATGCAAACAGCCAAAGTGCTTGACAAAGCTCTCTTAAGAAAAGACTAATCAGTCGCTAACAAGCAAGGCCCAAGCATGGGTTCTACCTAATCCATTAATCTTTAAATCATGTGGCAAGCAGCTTTTAATGAGTAAATATCTTGTGCATTGCTAACTCGGCACAAGGACAGAAGAGTTTCCATTACATTTTAATAATTTTGGATGAATGTACCTGCAGGTTGCCAAAATGACCCGCTTGTCGAGAGGATACATGGAATTTCAAATGTATGGATATTCAAGAGAAATTAATAAAGCACTAATTTTCTATCAATTCCAATTCTCCGACCAGTAATATATTTATATGTCTGGTTTAAATATTGGGTTATGATAGTGTGGCTGATAAGGCAAACTTCTCATTTCCAAACCCGAATGTTCACCTTCAGTACATTAATAGAGATAGAGGACCTAATTCTAAGTAATTAATAGGAATTGTAATTTATAGATAATTAATTATTGAACAAAATATTGTAATTTAATTAATTAAGGTTAATAACTTAATTAAATTATTTAG
>CAAALY010000489.1:0-10001 GCA_900617795.1 Protopolystoma xenopodis
GCTAGAACAAAAATTTTTATTCATCTCTTGACATTTAGTTACATCAACTAACAGTGTTAGTTATTAAGCCATTTAATATCAGAAAGAGAGGCCGCCAAGAAAATTAGTCCAATTAGCTAATTCCGGAACTTGCTGGTACGAATAGTTCACGTGGATCTGCCAACTTCACTTTTTATTCACTTACGATAGCTTTTAAGAAGTTCAAGTTAGAAAGTTTGTGCCCAGGCTCCACGATCAGTCACTCAAAAATAAGTATTTTGGTATCATTAGCCCTGTTTCTGTAGTTGTGAATTGCTTTGCCTTGAAACTCCTTGCTTGTGGTGGAACTGAGCCTGGCTAGGGTCATCACTTCAATAGGCTGATAAGATTGCACCTGAAATCAAACGTCGATGCTCCTAATTCCACTCAGACTACTGATAAGTAGACGAGGAGCAATCGAACTAGCACTCCAGCCTGGGTGAGTTTGGGCTTCTGTAATGCATGGCGCAGTGAAATCTAGAGTAAAATGTAAGCCTTCCATATATAGAGAATAACTAGGCTTTGATGAATGTATTGAGATAACATTGTTGTGAAGACTTTCATTATGTATCGAAGTGCATGAAGAAGAGATCAGTAGGTCAACCTCATCAGAAGACGATGGCTGATTTCCGTTCTACAGCCGTTTCGCTTTGCTACGATGTATTTCACGAGATACCCTATCTCGTGTCGAGCGATAACGGGCTGAGCCTTCGTCTGTCACATGGAGGACATCATCAGAGCTGGAACTCATTCTTGCAAAAGCTTCAAGTTAGAAGTAAGCAAAGAAAACCTTCCAGCTTAATCCTCGATGTTGCATATGTCCATAACTAAAAATGAAAATGCATACATACAACTGACACAATCAAGTATAAGAAATCTGATTACCATTAAAGAGAACCAACCAAATCATTATATATCTATCTACAACTAAATATTGTTTTTTAAATCATAAACATATATGGCAAGTAGGATGGCGTCAGTAGTATTCTTGGTGTTACATTAACTTGACGTTTTTTTTCAAAAATAAGTTCCTGTACTGAAAATGTCTGTGATATGATGGACATAAGCTCAGATTGTTTTAACCCGAAACAGGGTAGGATGTCTCGTGGGCTGCATCAATATGAATGTCGGACAAGCCTATACGGCTGCAGCACAACGAGACTAAGCCATTGTTCTCTGATGAGATCGGCAATAGAATATCTTCATTAAACCTTAAGTTCAATTTTTTCTGGTCTAATTTACTATCCCTCCAATAAAATCACGCTAAACGTACAAATAGTAACAATATACGCTTATAAACTCAGCTTTTAACTCTATCCTCTATCAGTGTTGAAGGGCACATTTGGCAACTAAATTACGTATATACACATTACTTGCTTAACTATCAATAAACATAAAAACTTGCACATGTGCCCTTGGCCTAAAAAGTCAAGGTGAATTGGCGTATCGTTAAACTTCTGCTCGAAAGCTTAGGTTTATTATAATATATATCCTCGATTCCAGGCAGGTTCCACGCTTAAATGCTTTCAACAGTTCCATTTCAGACCCATCATCATCATTTTTATCGTTTCCATGTTAACACCTAAAACGGTGTCTTTTCACTCTTTGTCCTTTTAAAGTTAGGGCGAGACGTCGAGACGAGTGGGAAGGAGAAGAAATGGCAGTCATTTGTCAGCCGACGGTAAAAGGAGCACAAAATGTGCATAACTTAGTTAAGGCCTGCCTAAGTGATTATCAGTGTGCAGAGCGAAGAAAGAAACCGATATAAACAAAAAGTCTATCTTTCAGCATTCGCTATAACGCTCAAAACCAGCGCTTGGCTACATAAGATAGTCAAATTTACGACATTCTATCCTAATAATCTTACTTGTGATGAAAGCTTTTGCCTCCATCATTTATCTAGTCCTCGTAGAATAGCTCGCTTTTGCAGCCAAGTGTCAGGCATGCTGGCTGAATAGCAGATAGTCGGTCTTCGACCCAATGTTATGAACGTATACAAGCCCTCATTTTATTGTTACTTCTAGTAACCAACCGGATCGCAGTCGAATAGCAAAAAATAATCCCTAAAGAGGTCATGGAATACTAATTTATTTGAAGGTATCTGGAAAGTTTGAGTAGAACAAAGAAGCATCGCAGCATTTTGGGAGGGATGGCGAAGTTAAATTAAGTACAAATTCAATTCCCCTTGAGTAGATATGCTTTCGACTCAATAGGAAAGCAGCCGAAAGTGATACAGCCAGACAATAAACGGACTTCTGATGGCTCGAAACAGAGCTAGCACTAATTGGTACTTTTTAGTACTAATGATTCCAATACTCGGAATTATAAAGACTAAAAATCAAAGGTTCTAGCTACACTATTTTGGTAAGGGCGCCTCCGAAGGGAACGAACTGGATGAATATTTTTCCATGTAGAAATGGTTACAATGATTATAAACTGAACTAGAGTACGAGAAAATTGCCTATGAAGGAGAGAATCCTAACCAGTAGGTACAGCAGAGAACAGACGGAGAACAGGTCCGCAGGCAGTAATTGATAAAGGCAGGGCGGCAGTGAAATGTCACCGGGTTTCACTAGTACAATGGCCTCGACCTTGTATTCTCTGCAGTTTAACGAAGCAGATGAGGTGTGCACATGTAAATACTGCCCATCTTGACGAATGGCGCATCTGCCTGGCCGGCTATTACTAAAGAAGTGCCGCCTTCGCCTGCTCCTTGTATCAGAAACTGCAAAGAGATTGTCACATTGATTTACCGCCAGTACAAATGTGCCTTGAACGCAAACTTAGAGGTCCTCTAGAACTTCGGCTTATCAGGGAGTGCATAATGTACCATTAGTAGCCATGAAAATGTACTACTTCTTGGTGTTTACTATTATCACCCAAAGGTCCCGTTCTATAGATATGAAGAGGTGTACTTTGTATTCATTTAAAAAGGCGATCATGATGAACCGAGATCCTCTTCGGACAATCCAGCTAATTTAAAAATCTTTTACATTTTCTTTGTCGAACGAAATGAAAGATACTACAATTACTTCTTTTCTATGTGCAAAATTAGTATCCCCATGCATTTGGGTTATAAACCATATTCTGCGTCATTATCCCACAAAGATCAGCTCGATCAGCAACCCATGCTGGCAAAGGCTCACACTAACATAGGAAAGAAAATTAGGTAGTGCGAGCTAAGAAAGATAATGGGAATACTAGCAGACAACACTCAAACCAAACAGTTTGCTAACAATAGATTGATAGACCAAGTCAATTAATATATTTATGTTTTTATTTATATTAATATAGTATACATAAATTTAGATATTGCACTATCGATTTGTATTAATTACTGGAAATAAAGTTCTAACAGTGATTTGTAGAAATGAGTCCACTGAATTCATACATCGTTTCCTCTCAAGAGGCACGCTCATTTAGGAGGAAATTCAGCCTCGACCTTGCCTGAGTCATGAAGATGTTACTTTCTCAATTTCTAGTTTAATAGTGATATTATTGATGAGTTCAACTTATATTTGCCACAACACATTACTGTGCGTGAAATAAGTAGATTTCGAGGCATATACCAGATCTGGAATTTTGAACTTGAGTCATTGTAGGTCACTTAAACTAATGTAAGCTGACGTTAGAAGTTTCCTATGGTTATTTTTTTATAGATTTTCTGATAGTTTCTAACCCTACCTATTCCGTATTTAGGCATCACTTTCGTTGCAATGCAGTTCGAGTCTCGCGTGAAGTTTTGGTAGGAACGGAATTTCAATCCAAGTCTAATAAAATCATACCTCCTTGATTCAAGAGACATTGGTTTACCCGGCAGGTAAAACATCATGCAAGGTCAAGAATCTTAACTGCAAATGTATATAGTAGCCAATTGGATGGTTAGACAGAGAATATTTAGACATTGTAAGAGGCATGGAAACAGAATATGGTTAAACAATCCACTTTGCTTTATACCTCTCGAAAACAAGACTATAAAATATCTCATTTTCTCCTCTCCTCTCCTCTTGGGACTCTGCATATGCAAAGTATAACTGGATTTCGAAATATCTCCTTAAATTACAATATTGTAGTGACATCCATTTAGTGCTAAATTGCCGGATGAGGAGATTCGTAGGCCGATTTCACCAGAAGACAGTCACTGATTCCCGTATTTTTTGACAGGCGTTTGGTCTTAATACCAAGTCCCGCTTGACGCAGCCCACCAGATATCCTCCTTTTTTTCGAGTAAAAATGGACTGAGCTTTCGTCGTAAGAGCTGGAACTCAATCATGCAAAAGTCTCAAGATAACACTATGCCAATAAGATAATCAAACTCTATCTTACATGTCATGTATACGCATAAATAAAAACGAAAATATGCAAGCGTAGATAGATAGATATAAATTATTTTATTTGTTCATTCACATATTAATCGAAGTACTTGTGCTCTAGTCAGTGAGTGTGTGTATATGTGTATGTTGGCATCTGCACACGTGTAAGTCAGAATACAAAATACAGATAATAATTCAGAGCAATTACAATAGACCCAGGCGTCGATCCCAGGTCATCAAGATTTAATGGCCCGGGGAAAAGCATAAATGGGACTGCGTAAGCCTGAACGTATACCTGATTGAGATGACGGAATGTAAATCTGTACGAGTGCAAGTTAGCGTACGAGAGACGCAGTCATATCTCGTCATTAATTTGGGCCATTAATTTAGTGTCATTAATTTCAATAGCCTTATTTACTCTATGTATGCCAGCAGACGTACCAAAATAGTAAACCGACGCGTGGGTCCAGTCTCTGACCTTTGTTCTGCCACTTCTGACTACTCGAGCCAAATGCTTTACAGACATTTATGAGTTCAGCGAACCTTTGAAGAATATCTTCGCTATAAATAGTTTTCGAGATTATCAGCAATTTTTGGAAAAGAACTTAGTAACCATACCTCACTTAAGATAATTTAAGGGCAGCTAGTTGAACTTTCCCACAATGAGCCTTACGATAGCTTGCCTCCCTAAAAGCTATCATATTCACGCTGGAATGCAGTTTAAACCTCGCCTAAGTTTTATTATCACCCCCGACATGATTTGATACTGCAATAGAATTAAATAGTGTCGTGAGTCCGACTTAGCTCACTGTGGAAAATTTCAACTATTAGTTCTTAAATCAACTCAAGTAAACTAGAGTGACTAAGCACTTATTCCTTAATTCAGATGGTCCTGTCGGCATTAGGGCTGCCAGATGCTAAGGTTACAATAAATAGGATGTTATGAGAGTTGACGAAGTTGAGCATGTCATGGCTAAGTTAGATTATTTATGGAAGATGTTGGATAATTTAAATGACGACGATATATATAGGCCTCCAATAAAAGATCAAACAATGCGATTTACTGGTAGTCACGACAACAATACTTCATTCGAAAAATACTAGTAAATCAGTTATATTAGATATAGTCACCCTATTTCGTTGACTGCAGTTTCGACCTTGCATAGGTCTTATCAACACCCTCAGCGGGAGTCGAACCGTGACAGTGCAGAATGTCAGCTTTACGCATTAACCATTCAGCCAGATTGCCGCGAGTTCCTTTGGGTCACAGGGCAGGCCTGATCTTCCTTGAAATTCACATCTGTCCCGTGACCCAAGAGCACTCGTGGCCGTGTGGCCGAGTGGTTAACGTGTTAAGCACACATGCTGCACTGTCACGGTTCGACTAACGCTGGGGGTGTTGATAAGAGCTAGGCGAGGTCAAAACTACAGTTCACCCTTTACGGAAAGCAAGGATATGTGGAATTCAATGGAAATGTCAGCTCTATTAATAACATTGTGGGAGAATTCAACTACCAATCCTTCCTCAGCCCAAATGAAATAGGGTGAATACTTCTCGTATTAGATCAAATCAAGACTAACGGATGACCTAAAGGTATGCATAAGTAGTGGGGAATTGGAGAACTGAAAAATGAATTCACTAATTCAAAGATATACTACGACATATGTGCCTTACTGCCTTGTAGATGTGCACAAGGAGGAGATTCTTCTCAGATTAAATGTAAATAAAACAAGTAGTATGAGGCATTAACTTTCACTTTGTATACAGAACTTAAAAAGAGTGGCCGAATTTAGACTATATCCGGTTATTAACTCGTATCAATTTGCCTTAGTGGATCAGCAGAAAACTATGAAAGAAGGTAGATTATTAAGTTTTATCTATTATCTAGGTTCACAAATACTCCGATTCGAGGAGGCATGCAAGCTCTAGCGCTCACCATGACGAAGCATACACAAATTACAGAAAGAATAGGATTGGGTATAGCCTCTATTCGAAGACCTATTATCCTATCTATGAGTTGTGCTTATTTCACCGTTTGCGATAAGTTCTATGAATAGAGCTGCAACTTGTGCTGAATGATGTAATGATTACCCCTAACTTGTTGGTTAGATATAAAGGTGGTTATTTTGTTTTTTGATACCAATCAAGAAAAGCTAGGAGAGTCTAATTTTTTTGGATGCTTTGGTTATTAGGAGAGATAATAAGTTAGGGATAGTTGGTTACATGAAGTCAGTGCTTAACACTTCTTTTCTGGCTTTTTTCTAGCCATAAGGGAGAGGAATTAGGGCATGTGAAGTACGACTTTGGTAAAAGAAATCACGATAAATTCGCAATTGTAGTTCTTGTTTAGGAGAAAATGAAGAAAAAAGCGGGTTTCAATAAATTTACTGAGATAGCATGTTTGTGGAGAATTTCATTTCGTGTGAAAGTGCATGATTAAGAGATTCTTATGGTAATCTTATCAGAAGAGGAAGACCGATTCTCGTCGCCGGTTGGCTTTACTATGACGCTTAGGATGATAGTCCACGAGGCCTCATTCCCCGAGAAAATAGGCTAAGTTGCCTTTCGTACTATCAAAAACATCATCAAAGCTTGAACTCATTCCTGCAAAAATCTCAGGTTAGCAATAAGTCAAGAAGATTGACCGACGCTTTTCTGATTTATAATTATAAATTTGGTTTATAAGTAGGGTTTCGAAACTAGATCAGATATATAAGAAGTGTTTAGCCTATTTCGTTTAAGGTGATGAAAAGCTGGTAGTTGGATTTTCTCACACTTATATGAATAGAAATTACACTATCATTGAATCTCACATAGCCTTGCCTCCCAAAAGGATGGACTGCAGGTCTGATCTCGCCTAGGTCTTACTAATACCCCAAGCCACGAGTACCCTTAGGTCACAGGGCACAGTTGGGAAAACTCAATTACCGCTCTCCTAGTCATCTTAAAACGAAATAGGGTAAATACATTTTATATAAATGCTTTCATATGTAGTCTCGAAAACCAACTTATAAGCTAAGAATAAGTAGTGTAGAAGATTGCTATAGCAAATATAATATTGCTTCACTAGCAATCCCACCAAAGAATGTGATATGGGAAAATCCATGGCCTTCCCTCAAAATTCAAATCTGCCCTGTGACCCAAGATTACTCGTGACATTGTAGCGTAATGGTTAACGTGTAGAGAGTATGCGCTGTATTATTATACTTCGAGTCCCGATGAGGATGTTGTTAAGACCTGGAGGAGGTGGAAATTGCATTCCACTCTGAATAAAAATAGCTTTTGGGGGAGCAAGGCGGTGTGAAATTCGATGGAAGCGTCATGTCTACTCATATAATTGTGGGAAAATTGAACTGACAGTCTTTCATGACGTCTGTACGCAAAACGGGTCATAAATCAGAGTAATTAAAAAAAGCTTAACGTCGGACACGGGTTCTGCAAAGATTAATCATCAAATGGAAAAAAAAGATAATAAAGATTGCGTCAGTCTACAAGTAACCCTGGTAGAATTGAATAAATGCAAGTTTGTATGATGAAAGTCAAGTTACGAAACCACCCGTCCGAACCCGTTAGTTTGAGTTAGGAAAGTTTACTGACACAATGAAAAGCATGGCTGGGATTGCGAAGACCGGTTCGTCTGTTTTGGTTGATGAGTTTAATATGCCTGTTAAATGAATGCTAATTTAGTTAGAACCATCACTCAGCTGATAAGATTATTCGTCTTCTTCTTGACGAATTACTATTGGAGTCAACACTTTCTTTAGTCGAAGATATGAAGACCAGGATAGTGTGGCCTTCTGTATTGTCGCGGTCTCCTTTCGTTGTATAGAAGTTGTTTGACTTTATTTTCACAATTTGTTCATATTGGCAGGAAGACCTAGAGGAACACACCTTGTCTGGAGTCCATAGCATACATGATCATTACCAGAGTCTGACCGTATACTTGGTACAGTCCCAGACGTTTCGCCAACATCGTAGTATACATCGTTATTGTACCATGCTATTACTAGCACCACACTACAACTCGTCAAAGAGACAAGTGAACTCGATTCTTTGACCAAAAATGTGCTAAACAGATGTGATATTTTTTTATTGTTGCAAGAATTATGGTATCGCTCCCGAGTTCTGCAACCTAATGTGGAAGTGTCATTCGGACACAGTTAATGAAATACTTTGTCACTCCTCCATCCAGAAACTAGAATAAAGCTACGGGACTGAGAGGCGTAAGCTAGTTGAGATCATAGATATTAAGTCTGGATTAAGGAAGGATCTAGGCCACATTCCTACTCCTGATGATTTTCAAAAACTCCGAAATATGACAGATCAGAAGTTACAGAGGGTCCGGGATTTGATAAATAAGCGACATGACAAGAAATTGCTTGGCTATGTGATAATAAGGCTGCGCAGTATCAAACCAACCCGGGGAAATTTTGATGTTTCTGTATTGATGGTATCAACTGCTAAAACGACGATAGTGATAAGGTGATTCTGAAACCATGGTTCTCCTAAAAAAGGGGTTAAATTATTTACTAGATAACGAAATAAAAAGTTACGAGGATATACTTGTAGTAGTTATCAACATAATTTGGAGAAATTCTCAGAAGAGACCGAACAGTAGATGGTAATGGAATAAATCACGATAATTATGTCCCATCAAGAGCCAATAAAAACGAGAGGATTGATGAAGATACGAAGAAAATTACGAATTAATGACCAAATAGTTATTCAGGCGGATAAGGGCAGTAAGACTGTAATAATGGGAAGGCAACAGTACGCGATGAAAAGGGAAAGTACTTTAGGCGACCGGAAAACCTATCAAATAGAAATAAAGGATCCGACCATGAAGATCAACGTGACACTGAAGAATATGCTCAAGGAAATGCATAATAATGGGGAAATTGATAGATGGATGATGAAATCGTTTATCAAAAATGACGCAAGACCACCGACAGCCTACGGACTACCGAAGATACACAAAGAAGGAAATCTGCTAAGACCAATAGTCAACAACAAGCATAGAGCAATACACAAATTAGCGAAATTCATTTGCTTGAAGCTCATGAAAGTAAATGACAGACTCTCGAATACCGCTAAGAATTCATATAAATTTTCTCAAAGGACATAAATTATTGGAGTGACAGGGGCGGAAATGTTGATAAGTTTTGACATGAAATCCATGTACACAAACATCTCAGGTGAGCAGACAGTCACCGCCCTGCTGGAAGCAAAGCGGATACGGAAGGAGTCGTTAACACTATTAATCAACCGTAAAGTAAGTACCACATATTTTTCATTCAACGTCAATATCTATGAGCAAATATTTGGACTAATGATGGGATCTCCACTCTCACCTCTTTTGGTGGACGTATAGATGAACAGATTTGATAAGGAATTCGAGAAGTCACCGCTGCAACCAAGAATATTTATGCGATATCTGGACGACTACTTTGCATTTTGGTCGCATTGTAAGGAAAATTTGGATGAGTTCCTCAATTTTATTAACCAACTTGACAGAGGAACTAAATTCACAATGTAGGTGGAGGAGTATAAACGACTACCCTTCCTGGACATTGAGGTCATTCACTCCAATGGAATACTCAAGAGTAGACTATTAAGAAGAAAATCACATGCGGGAATAATTCTAAATTTCCAGTCTCACCACAACTACA
>CAAALY010244120.1:7971-24863 GCA_900617795.1 Protopolystoma xenopodis
TATTAATTTACCCACAAAATACCATATAATAATTATTATAAGATGTAAAAAATACGTTATACAAAAATTTGTGATGAGCAAAGATTATGCAATTAGTTTTTTAGATTTATCTAATAAATTTGCGTAATATATGTTATTTACAATATTTTATTTATTTATTATTTCAAACAAAATATTGATATATTACTCAGCAGATTATTGTAAGTAATGAGGTAGAATTCTAGTAAGATTAAACATTTTGTTTAATTAACCAAAGAAGAATAATTAAGAATTTGATATTTACTTTTTGTAGAACATTTTTGAGCATGACAATTATGTTATTTGATTAATTATCTTTAATAAACTCTATGTAGCTAAGGAAAAAATCAAACACAAAATTATTTTTGGAGAAAATGTATAAAATATTTTTCATTCGATGGTTAAGGATAGATTGATTGGATTCAGATTTACTGTAAGTTAAAGAAAAATGATTAAGTAACATGTCTTTAAAAGGATAAGCCTTATTAGCTATTCAAGAAAAGAATATAGATATCGTTTAGATAGATAAAAAGGCTGAAGCATTTTTTAAAGCTACCTCAAAGCTGTGAATTACCAAGCTGAGCCTTTTATTATATTTATTCTTAATATCTCAGCTTATAATATGATACCAAAACTAGAGAAAAATAAATATTTACTTGTCGAAACCCATCTTCGCAACTTGAGCGTGTTGTTAAAAATTATTTGTTATACGCATCTTTTATGTAACCTTTTGCTATAGTAGTTTATCTATTCAACAGCGTCAAGCCGTGAATTGCTACATTTCAAGACTATTGTTTGCATCTGTGTCGGTATATTTAATGAGTATTTCCAATCTCCGTATCTCGTAAAATTTCTTATTCTTGCTTTCTCACATATTTTTACTTGTTTTTATTTATTTCCACTACAGTTTTTGTCTTTAATACTATTTTTAAAGACGCACTATCACATTTAATTTTTATTGCTTTTCTCGTTACAATGGATTTTATGATCAGACTGAGTTATCGTATTCGCTTTAACACGGTTTTAGTGCTCATATATGCTTTACACCTTAAGCTATTTCTCAGGCAAGCAAATTTTTGCCTTACCTTGGGAATATCTAGGATCCTTATTGCAATTCAGATTTTGGACATTTATTTTGCTGGCATTTTTAAGAAATAAACACTAAGCAATCTTTACACGTCTATCTTTGTTTAACTGCTGCCTCTAAAATTGAATTATAGTCAGGTAGACAATAATGCCTAATTTTTGTAATAATTGTGATTGACTACTTCTCTAGTACATAGACCACCAGACTCCTACAGTTGAAAATATTCAGTCGAGGAACCAAGGTATATTAACTTTTGTGAACTATTATCCATTTTTAACTCTTATTTAAAATCCACGTTATCTTATTTAATTTTTAATTTTACTTCTCTTTAATGCCCGTAAGAGTAGAATATTCTAATCAACTTTCCAATACTTCACCTCAGATTTTTCTATTTACTAATGAGAGGCATGTAATGATCATGCTCTAGTTGTGATGATGTTTAAATATAGTTCTATTTTGTTCGATGTCCTAGTTTAGAACAATTATATCTTAAGTGTCCAATGAGAGCAATTTCCTCTTCTATAATTACAAAATTAATATTTTGATAAAACTCTTTTGATGTGCTTATAAAGTTCTAAAATCTTTTCTTTAATGTAATGTAAATTTTATATTTATAAATTTGTCGAAAGATAAGATAAAAGCAATCTTATTATAATTAGAATATTTTGTCATAGATAAACGCTTTATATGTTACGTATACAGAAACAATACCGTCATAACAACAATTTTCCTATCTCAGATATCAGTCATAACTACCTTTCTAAGAAGATATTTTTAACCATGTATTGCACATGAAAATGTGCTAATAAGCTTATTTCTACTAGTTCTTGTATAGTAGCTTCATCAAATGATTGAGGGAATTCTGATAAAACCATAATATTACAATCACGAAAAAGCGGTCTTTATTTAGTATTTTTCAATCACAAAAAATAATCAGCGCAAAAAAAATCTGGTCTTGAGTATTATGAACGCAATCGAAGAAGTTTTTAGTGAATGCAGTATTCTCAAAGCAATAACTAAATCTTTTGTGCTCGGTCGTCACCCGACCAGAGAGAAGGAAAAAAAGTTAATTACATAATTTAAGCATTATTAAAAAAGTGACTAGAAATTATTTCGATTATCTATAAGTGACCAGTGATAAACTTGCATATTACGCAGTGAAAACTTGGTTAAACAAACAGACAAACCGATATAGTAATTTTTATTATCTATGAACATAAAAATAAGAACCTAGGTTCTCTAAAGCTAAGCCTACTGTAAATTTTCTATTTAAATAAAATCGTTTGTACAACATAAAGTGGAAGTGAAACTATTTTTTATCCGTCGACCTAAAATATCAAATCTATTATTATAGTCGATATTATGAACTACCTAAAAGTTGCCAAATTTCTACACTAGGAAAAGTAATTGGTGTCAGAATCGATAGAATACACAAATATGCCAGAGCAGAATGAAAAGTGGTTGCTAAACACTTTTGAACAAGATATATATATATATATACCTGATTTTACAATAAAATATCATTTATCAAAGTTCATAAAAATAGTATCTACGTTTGATCAACAACAAAAATTATGTTTAGATTAAAAATGAGTGAAAAGTATGAAAAGTAAAATATAGAAACTAAGAAACAAGGCTTTAATTATTTAATATTAATTATGTGTAAACAATTTATTAAGCATTTTTACGCTCAATATAGGTTCCTTCTTTAAATATCCAGTAATAGTTTTTATATATAGAGTATTTTTACTTGCAGCAATAAAAATTCTTTCATATTTTTACTCATAGAGAACAGAATTTGATGTAACAGATAAATCGCATACTCTTAGCTACAATGTATATAAAGGTAAGATTATAGGTAGAATCAAAACAAATATTTAAATGCAATCAAAGATTTGATCTAAAAACGTATGCTATTTACAAATTTAAAATAATTAAGCTGGTTTCTGTTATTTAATTGTTATCTTTTATTTAAAAATAATAATTGATTTAAAGCCATTTGAATAGCCGTTTTAATTTAACAGTACATCTATTGCTTATACAAGAAAGAAATTTGCTAAAATAATAATTAATATATACTTTAAGATAGATTGACTGTTAATATTATTTTTATAAATTAAGCCTTATTGAAATGTAAAAATGTTCATAAAAAAGATTATATTGCTAATATACTTTATATTTGAATATTCCTAGTCATGGGAATAGGTAATTAAAGACTGACATGGATATATTATATTATTTTAAGATAGTAGTAAAGTCTTGATAATTCATTCAATATTACAATTTTACAATTAAATAAGCTGTTTGTTAATAAATTGTATTAATTAGATTATATATGTTGGAAATAAAAGTTGACTGTTGCAATTCAGCATTGTTAATTTGTCTAGTTATGATTAAATAAATATTCTCAAATTAAGATACATTTTACTCTAGAATTAACAACGTCAATCGATAAATTTCTTTCTATAAATTTTATAATAAAATCTGCCATATTTAGTTTGCCAAAATATTATTACCCAAAAATGTTATATGTATTGATAAATCTGTGTATATTTATCCTATATAGTATTTTATTTATATGTAAATAATAAATTTTATTATTAACTTTAATTAATCATGCGTCAACATTAGTAGTCATCCAAGAATAATATTGGCAGATTGAGTATTTCCGCATTTAATGTATAATAATGCAAAAGTATAAAATCTGCAAGATTAAAGAACTCTGCTATTTCTATCCTTAGCGTTTAGGGATAACAGAAGTATATACATCTTGTTTACTTAATTTTTATGCATAATATGACAATTAAATGACATTTGATATATCTTTCTACTTTTGATCATTATATATATATATATATATACCAAAAAATAATCTAATTAAAGCTAATAAGATCAAGAGTAAAACCTGGAATGGCGTATTGTAAACAACAAAATTCAATGTGATGTAATTAAATGGATTTTAGACAGACATTAATATACTTAAGTTCATAATATTTGCACGTGGTAAAAACAGGATTTTGTGAATAAAATATGTTTTCCCACCTTTTTAGTTGTCTAAATTGGTTTGAGTTCGTTTCTTTCAAATTGTAATGCTGATTAATTAAGTCAAATATACCCATTTTGGCCTATTAATCTATTGCATAGAGGCGAGATTCAGACACTTCATAAGGTTATCCGGCATTATAGTATTCAATACACAGAACAAATAATAAATTATCGTTCATTAAATTTTATTTACGATAGTTATCTGATCCTTTAAGATGCAGCAATTTATACTAACTAATTCACTAAGCCTTTATTATGAATTAATTACTACCAGTATTAATTGCTTAACATCACCCTTTAGAAAGAGCAAATTTAAGCATATTATTTTAATCTGTTTATCTTAGTTTCTTTAAAAGTAGCATTTGATCTACAATGTTTCTAGCTTTACTACGTTTTTAATTTATTTTTGGCATACCTTTACGTGTTGATTCATTGGTCCTGGAACTTAACCAATTGATCCTTAACTATAAGTATTTATTAAATATTCTTTACTAAAATAAAAGACGTACTAGCACCTTATCAGAGCTTTTTGTCCTAACTGCACATATAGCGACATCAAGAATTAGGCGATAGCGTACCACTTGAATATGCAATAATATGAAATTATAGAATGAGATGATAAGATTAACTGAAAATAAATTAGATATATAAACAAATAATTAAATGTGAAAAGGCATAAACTCGACATATATTTAATAAAATAAAAGAAGCTTTTCAGAATCAAAATTGTTTTTCTTGTCAAATGGAAGGAGTAAATGCATCATAGCTTCAGAGAACTTCAGACAAGAATTCTAGCTAATATTTTATTATACCTAAGGGAAAATTTTTGTAAGGCTGATTATACCCTGAATTTTTTTAATAAATTGTGTTTATACAAAAATTGACACTATTATTCTTTATATTTACAAATTTTATATTCCTTAAATAACATATAAAAATTTATTTGTCAATAATTAATCGCTAATTTTATATATTTTGGCATTTTACTTAGGCTATTATAATTTTCTATTTGTTAATTTTTGTATACTCTTTATTATTCATATGTTAGTTCATTTCTTATTTATTCCTTATGATAATATTGGAACATAACATATTCAGTGATAATACATACTCTTTTTTTTACTGGCTGTGTGTGTATATTGCCAAAACCTATATTCCAGTAAAACTAGTTCAAATATATTATTTAAGTAGATGTAGAGAAGTAACAAATAAATAAATTATAATTTCTTAACAATGTAAAATAAAGTAAAATTGCATTGTCCAGCCAAATGCTAAATTGCCTAGTAATCAACGAGCTAATCAAGATCTTAAAGAAGCTTTTTAGCAAAGCAAAGTTGTGATATTATGTTTTCTTATTGCACCTTACATCATTTTTTTATTCAAATTAGTTTCATTTCACTATACTTATTTATAATCCTCATATTTTATTAAGGAATATTTAAAAGAATAGTGCTTTTAAGTTTTACACTCTACTTATCTATCTTATGGGTATTAGATTTATTTCTTTATTGATTTTAATTCATAATATTATTATATTTAACCAAACTAATTGTGGATTTATTCTGTAAATATATAAATGTTCATCATTTGTTTTTAAGAATAATCAATTTTTATTAAATTATTTTATAATTAACGCTTCCTAAAATATGAAAATACTCTGTAACTATGAAATTTGGTTTTAAAGTTCTATTGACTTCAAAAGCGTAATATATTTATAAAACATATAAAAATTGAAAATTCTGACTTATTTTTCTGAATTTAGAATTTTTTGGTAATTTATTTCTAATAATTACTTCTAATGCTAATTAATTAAAATATTCCTATCATGTTTGCGGTAGGTAATATAAACTAATATTGTATATATGATGAGAAAGTAAAAACTTTGCATGCGATTTATTATCTTGTATAATTAAGTAATGTGTTATAACAAGAATAACACTCAAAATAAAATATAAATAGTAATACACATATCTCCAATGTTCTATATAAAATATCACATTTTTACAGCAAATTTCATACCATTTATGTTTTTGACACTATTTTACATAATTTTTATTGAAAATATCTTATTTTATATTATGTTTTAATTAATACTTTTAATATTTATCTATTGTAAAATACATCTGTTCTACAGATTTAAAAAAATCTGTATATTTGCCTTAAAACAATTTATAACCACAATTTTTTTTAGGATATCCTCAGTTTCATCACTCTCATTTGCATGTGAATATTTATTTATTGTAATTAACATTAATTTTTATATTATATAAATATTATATATTGTATTAATACTTATCGGCAAATTAGCATGATTTTAATCTGTACATAGAAATCACAAACGTTAGTAAATATTGCATAGGTTTATTCAGGTAATAAAAAAGAGAAAGAGAAAGAATCCAATAACCTGATATAAAAAAATAAAACACGATATATTTATAAAATATATCTTGATATGATTTTAGATCATATGCGTAAGTGATTTATGTGATCACATATAAATATTATTTAAGGAATTGTATTATTCGCATTATAATCTAAACTTGTATATGTTAAGATCAACGTGAATTAAAATCAAAATTCAATTTCTAACATAATTTACTTTTTTTTTAAAATTGTATAGGTAAATTAATATCTGCAGGATAGTATAATAAATGTTTTTAATATATTTAAGGTTTTTATAAATTTGTTTTTTTTATTCATGTAAATCAAAGCATTCGCCCTCCAAAGGTTGATCTGGTTTTGTAATTTTATTTAGCAAGTATCTAAATAACAACTAAAGTAAAAGTAAGATTAGGAGCGTAAACAAGTAAAAATCATTACACTACAAAATATGAAATGAACATACGAGCCCATGAAAGCTATCGGTAAAGGACTTTGGACAAGTTGTGTTTAACTAAATACCTCTGAAAACAAGATAATTTTGTAAGACAAGGTCAACCCGCTTCTGTAAATCAGAAAGAGACATCAAGTCCTATAACATCTTGATATTCAGATTTTAAATTATATTAATATTTGGATTTTTGACATAAGTAACAATTTTTGTTGCTTAGTTGTCTTAGTACATTCCTTAGTATCTCTTTAGTATTTTAGTGGGATGTCAAACCCTAGTCATTTTTGCCCGCTATTAATTGCTAATTTAATTACCTAACTGCTAAAAACTAATTTATGCCACGCAAAAGTATATACAATATAGCCAAGTGTAAAGAAATGTAAAAATTATAATCAATATTTTTAATATATATATATTTGTTAAAAATAAACAACATATCTAAATTTTTATTTTTTATCAAATTAATTTGCATGGCTATATTGTAGTAACAAGAAGTAAGTAAGATGAATAAAATAACTTAAAGTGGTTGATAAAAAAATAAAAAAATGTAAACAAATAATATATTAGCACTATATAACAGATTGTATTAGCTTGCTTTAAAATGAATAAGTTGAATGGTATATAAATTACTCACATAAATTACTAAATTAATTTAATCTTATATTAACTTTATATGAATTTACTGTTTGAATCATTTTGCTTATGCTTTACTAAAACCTTGTTAATGCTATCAAAGTGAAATGATGTAGAATGCTACATAGTTTGTTTTCACATATATAATCAATATATTAAGTTTCAGAGATTTAAATTGACTAATAAAACAACTTAAACTAGCACGGAATCTAAACCTATAAACTTGTTTTATTAGATTTTATCCAAGAGGCTATGCATTATTTTTTTATAGGGTAAAGAACCTAAAATGTATAAAGAATTATTAATTGCCTGGCAAGAACTTGTGTATAAAATAATAACTATGAAATTAGAAAATAAAAAAGTAAAAGATTTTATTCAAATTCGTTAATAACCATATTAGCTTTTTAATCTAAGTTAATAGCTAAATTTGTTTAGATTTTAAATGAAAACAACAGGTTTTCATTGCAGATATTCATTAAATCATAGACCTTATCATAATTGTTCAATTTTAAAAAGTAAAGATAAATAAATTAAATATATTTGTGAATATTTCTAGACATTACAAAATAAAATATTATATATTTTATTTTAAGTTATATTGATAATAATTAATTGTTTAAATCAATAGTTTAAATTCACCTTTAAAATTTACAAAGGAAATTTCTGTTTACATTATATTGAGCAGAGGATTTTTAAAAATAATTTTTTGCAAGTAAATTACCAAGAATATCGCTGTGCTAATCTATAATTGGCACAAATAAAAACTTGCTTATATATATATATGTATACTTAAATTAATTTAACTGCCCATTTTGACAGAAATCAACACACCATATCATCTTTATCGTGTAAGACTTTTGCTAAAACCTTATTCCTTATGAAAATATGAGCTTATTTTTCTATATCTTAACGGCCTTCACAACTTCTTACTTATTTACATTCCAATCATCAAAACGTATACCCTTTTGTGGCAAACCGAGTGTGGCCTCGTCACACTTGATATTTACCGCAACCCAACTTTTTTGATGGGCGTATTACACTCAAGCCTCCAATCCGGATCCTTTTATGGTATCGTAGATACGTTTCTTATTTTTCTGACTGACCGATTTCACTTGGGTTCAGTCCTCGTGTCCATTTTACTCCTGGCGCAGCCACTTGACTGAGCGAAGCGCTTAAGCTCTGAATCGCCTGCTTGCAGATATTAGGCATTTCCTACATTGATCGTCTCCTCAATTAAAAACATGTTATCTTAGCGAAATGTAAACGCCTATCTCTGGACACATGTGGCATCTCAAGTGGATTTATAATGTATTTGGTCCAAAAGCTTTAATTTGTATTACCGTCTGCCGCGTCCCTAACTGCCAGGCCTTCAAATTTCTACTTGTTTATTCAAATGGCTTTCACTCACTGACAATATCTTTGCTTAATCGCCAAATATTGTGCCCTCCACTTTCGTCTTCATAAACCATTTTCCTCCAGTTAGCGACAGATATCTGCTCCAGGCTTATCTTTTTTGCTGGTCTTGCTCTATTGTTTTCCTCGATTTTGCTTAGGCAGTAGGCAAAGTTATCGTTAACCTTCCTCTCATCTCCTGTTTATTGTATTTGTATCCTTAACTATGTCAATGGCTTCATAATCTTCCTCTTCTTTGTATTTCTACTGCATGGAGCGTTACTTTATGTTAATTTCTAAATAATCTCATGTCCAGTACGTGCGCTGTGTTCCGCTAGTTTCGATCTGTTAATATCATTTTCCTGCAGAATCTCTGATCATACTTAAATCGTTTGCTAATTTTTCCGCCTGTTTTTTCATTATATTTTTGTTCGCAGTCGCCGCATAATATACAGTAAACTCACTAACAGTCAAATTTGTTTACCCTTACATTTTGCGTTAATAGACTTGTAAAAAGTATTGATTTCTCCTTTAAGACCACCTGAATATTCCATTTACTTAATATTGGGCGTATTTTTGAGTGAGATCGCAGGAAAGCAGGCATATCCAGTTAAATTAATCCTTCATTGTCCTTACTGTCCTTTTATAGTCCCCCTTCTGCCATCGGCTTTTTACGGCTGGCATGTTTTTTTGCATTACTTTGCTTGAGTAGCTATTACTAAGCAGGATCCTATTTAATTTTTCACCTCCTCTTTCCAGAATTCTGCATCCATCTGGCGTAGGCTCCTTATTAGTTCAATCTTTAGCCTGTAATTGTGATCAAACAGAAAATTAAGTATTATCTCAGCATAATAGTTCTTTCTGAACAATTTCTTTATCAGCGTTCTATTATAACGAATTACTTTAACTTCCAGGAAAACAAACCGCTTACCTTCCTCTATTTCCATTTTCAATTGAATTTTTCCATCAATCTGGTTTTTTAATTGTAGAAATACATCTAAATTTTCTCTTCTTTATGCAAGCTTGAAAATTCTGAAACAAGATATTCCTCGAAACAAAATTTTAGTTTATTGTTTTCCTAAGTTAATACCAGTTTAGTATAATGCTATTCACTACGTTGTCTTATCAATGTAAAGTTTGATACACTTTTATTTACGGACTAAACTAGTAAAATGATCAAACTTAATACTATTTAATCGATTTCCTATAAACATATATTTCACTTAGCAAAATATTTTTTCGGAAGTAATTAAGATTCTTGCAATTGTATACTGTTTAGCTCAAAATCAATTTGTCAATTGATGTTTTATTCATCAATATTTTTTCTTTTAAACATATGTAACGTACTTTATATATATATAACAAAAGCTGAGTGGGTGTGCTACTACAAGTCGATTTACTTTTAAAATTCAATCATTCATATATCAATATAGTAGATATGAAATTTTACTTATTAATTTGTGATAAAACTTTAAGTACATTATTAAATTGCAGCTATTATGAAAGCTTGAAATAGTCCATAGAAATTAATATTAAACAACAAGTGAATAAACAAATTCTAATTAATATGGTTGTGATTATAATTTTGAATCAAAATACTTAAATTAATTATAACGTAAAATTAATAAATAATTATTTATATTCTTTTACACAAAATCATTTGAATGAAAGCAAATTATATAATAAAATATTATATCTTATTTTTAGTATTTATTATCGTTATATATATTTTTAGCTTGTAGTCCATTTTCCAAAAATTAATCAGAATATGAAATACTAAAAAAATGAATATAGATTCTATAAATGATTAACTATAAATTTTGGGCAATAATCACTTACTTCATTTAAATGCTTAGGTTGCTTTTAATATTAAGTTATTTTTATCTAATCAAATAAGCATATATTATTATTATTATTCGAATTATTTATAATTATTTAATAATTAATTGGATTTATTATAATTTTTTAATATTTATATAATTATTGTCGTCATAATAACAGTTCGACGTAAGTTACTTTAATTATAGATTTATTTATTGAAAATTTATTTCGAAAATTTAAACTCTATGATTAGATTTGTAAATCTGAAGACCAACATGTTGTAGCCTCTGGTATAGTTGCAGTCTTTCTTACATTTACAGAAGTAGGTTGACCACGTCGTCGCAATTTGTTCTACTTGTCAGAATGACATAGAACAATGTGAATTATCAAAAATCGTCTGCCATAGTAGTTCTCGTGAACTCAAGCATCAGGCATTTAATTTGTTAACACCTTAAACGTTTCTTCGGCACTGTACTCAGCACCATCATTTAGTTTTGCCATTCTCTACACTAAATTTTGAACTCATCAAATAAATAAATTTAGTTAATTCCTTGACAACCATTCTGCAGTTTTAGTAATATAATTTCTATCTACTAGTTAACATCATACACAATAGCTGATCTATCCCACATTCTTAATTGTTTGCATTGTATTTGTCTAAATGTATGCCTTTTGTGGCCAATCTAGTTTGGCCTTATCACATTTGTTATTTACCCCAAAGATACTTAGTTAATCGGCTAATCCGGCTCAAACCTCTAATCCGAATACCCCTTTCATTTGATAGAACCGTCTTTTATTCTCTGTTCGAACGATTTTATTTATTTATAGTCCCTGTGTTCATGTCCATCTAAACGCCGTTTGTCAAGGCCCTAGAAGCAGGTTTACTTTTGCTCCATTGAGCAGAGCGCCTAAGCCCTGGCTCCTATGCTTGCATATATTTCTCATTTCCATTACGAACATTCTAGTTGATTAAACTAATGTAATCTGAGCAAACTGTAGACGCCTATCTTAGGTTGCATGCGGCATCTTAAGTATATTTGTATTATATTTTGGCCCTAATTTCTAATTTATAACGGGGTGTTTATTCCTTTGCCCGTATAGTCATCACTTACTGACAAAGACTTTGCGTGTTTGACTACTATGCAAACAGTCGCAGAAATTCGGTGTTATAAACAAAACTTACTATAAATAATCTTGACATTCTACATACTATTAGAGAAATACGTCCACAATTTGATGAAATAACATGGTTTTAATCAATGTAATGAACTGTAAAGGGAAAGCCCGTTACCTGCAAACATGCGAATTATAGCTTAAGGGCGCAGAAGTGTACATGATTCTAGGAGAATTAGAAATAGCAGATGGAGTAAAATGAACACAGGGGCTAGAA
The DNA here is from genome assembly GCA_900617795.1 of Protopolystoma xenopodis. Lineage (NCBI taxonomy): Eukaryota > Metazoa > Platyhelminthes > Monogenea > Polystomatidea > Polystomatidae > Protopolystoma > Protopolystoma xenopodis. Next base: position 20,188 of record CAAALY010244120.1, read on the forward strand.
TCAATTAAAACCATAGGGCTGCCGAATAAATCTACGAGGCAAAAAGGGGGTCCGGATTAGAGAGCTTAGTCCTATTAGCTGATCGAAAGAAAGGAAACGTGCTTTATAGCGGGTGTCTTAAGGTAACACTATATTTGCCACAAAATGATTCACATTTTGACGAGTGAAATCTAAACAAGTAAGTAGTTTTGACAGGGCGAAAGTTTTATTAGATGATATAAAGTAGAAAGATAAACCATTACTGAAGGAGAACTTATAATTTAACAGTTTTAAGCAGAAATTCTGTCGAGGGATTGACTCTACTCGTCTCTTCGACAAGTTCGTAGCCTGGTAACAGGAATGACGAATCTCACTCATAATGTCAACTACGAATCGTTAAAATGTTGGGGTAGGTACTAGGTTTACTCCTAAATACTGTGTATCATGACTAATACTATGAAAGACAACTAAAAATAAGTTAGTTCCACTAAGTCTCCCAGACGACAAGACCCATTTGCGATAACGAGGTTAATCAACTTTGTATGTTATATGTTCTATATAAAAGCTTAAATAAATGATATATGGTTTTTATCTTAACAGTTTTTTTATTAATTAATGTCAATATAATCTCCAAGTCTATTTTATTTTATGTTTTTATATTCATTTAAACAAAACGTAACCTAATAACATGTAAAAGGACAATTTAATAACAAGTAATATCCATTGTTGATCTTACAATTATTTTGATTGTAAGTGTTAGGTGAAGATATTCGAAAGTCCATTCTAGGAAAAGACAACGGCGGATTATGCCAAGCTCTCGTCCGCTATATGAAATCATCACATTAGATATTATTTTTACGACCAAATTAAAGCTAACGAAACAATATAACAAGGACCGTTCAAAAAATCAAATTTTCCTAAAATATTATTAATTTTATGGTAAACCCTGCTTAAATTTTTTTACGGATTCATTAGACGTTTTCAATGCTCCTTTGAAAATAGAAGAAAACATAGCAAATTAAGAAAGAGTGTTTTATGAGAGTAAATGATTATTTGAAAATTGACTTTACCCGGAAAACTTTAGACAAATATTTATGCTTACTTATGGAATTTACTTTATTGACTCTGCTTTATAATTAAATAAGGGTAATATATGGTAAAAATAAAGAAGTCATTTAACAGCTCTACTATTAATACTTTGTAATTTTGAGGCAACGATATATACATTTTGAATTGTAGGGATATTACAAAGTAAGTGATGCTAGAAATATTTTTTTTATATTAAGTAATCTTATGTAAAATATACTTAGAAGTTTGATAACTTAATTTTATCCAGTTTAGGCATATCACCTTAGGCTTTACACCAAAATATAATTAATTAACATAAACGTAGTATCTATTATTTCAGAAAAAAACATATGTAAAAACTTTCTTGTATATGTAATTTTGTCAATTTAATAAGTAATTACATATTTTGATTGTTTTGGCTTATATAAGCAATACTTTTATAATTAACGGGGTTAAAAAACATGTTATTCATGTAATTAACAAGAATTTGCATTGTAATACGGAAATGTCTACATGTGTGACAGAAGGCAAATAAATTAAATCTAAACCATAATAATTTTTAGATGGCTGTATATAATGCAATTTTACATATTTTAATATAAAAAACACGCCATTATATAGTAATATATAAGATAAAGGATTAATTTAATAAAGTTAAAGAATATTCGTAAATAAGCTATGCTGTATATAATTAGGTAGTTCACATTTATGTCAATAATTTCTAATTTTAGTCTAGTTAAACAGCCTTTAATATATAGTCCTGTGTGATTGTGGCTACGCTATAAACTAGCCTTTAAGTGAAAACTTGGCACATTCTTAGAGGTACTTATTCCATCCTTGATTGTTGCTTCTTAAAACATTCACCCTCAGCAAAACAGGTGAAAAATAAACTTGACGCCGATTTGTTAAATAAAATTTCATCAATGGCCATACTATGAATCTCAATTGTTTCCTAATATATCAAAAAGGATAAAAAGTAAAGGCGCTTATCTCTATAAAGGGCAACATAACTAATCACATAGTTAAATTTATGTTTGTAACCAAAATTGGGTTAATAAGATATTAAAAAGCTCGATACTGGTATATCTTTTACTCAATTTGAGAAAGTGGATAGAATGATATCGCATAAGGGTTACGTTGTACTTGGGCAAAGAATAATTTGGCTCACCATCTTACAAGTCCGATGACTTCTGCGGTATCCCCTAAAGTCTTTCCTTGTACCCCCTTAACCGCCGTCTAAAACAAACTAAAATTTACCAAATATTAATATATTAAGGGATTCTTAAAAACACAGCTTCTTCTTATTTATATTTACAAAGCCTATTCTAAATATAGATTAATAACGGAAAAACAAGACTTAATGTGGGAAACATTTAATTACTAATATAAATTTTTTTAAGATGTGTATCAAATGATATAGAATAATATAACCTTGGTTGACGTTTCAAACAGAGATTTAAAAATAAAAAAAGGAATATATTTACCATATTTAAAGCTACTAGCTAGAAACAAATGTTTAAAAACATATGCAATTATTACTTTCGAATAATTTGGCAAATTATAAATTGATTTTGTCATATTAGATGTAAATTAAACTCAACATGTGTAGATATAATTCCTTAATGCAAAATGAATTTACATTTATAAGGCACTTATATGTGCTGAAATTTTGAAATAATTCAATTTTAATTTTACTAGATCCGCAAGATTAAGTTTATGCCAAATAAGATTTGCAGTATATTTTGAGTAACTAATATTAATTTCTGGCTACGTGACTCAAATACATATTTTACACGTTCTTAAATCTCAGATGATTAATTGATTTTCTCCAGGACTAGATACTTTCGTTAAATACCAGATAGCGTGTTATAAATAATGTGTATACAATCAAAAGTTGAATATGCTTAAAACTTAGCAAAGTCGTATACATCTAAGTATACAATCGAACGAATTGTCAATTATGAAAAAACATAAAATTTTTTTGTGTTTTCTAAGTAAATTATAACTCTTTATGCAAGATTATGAACAGAAAAAAAGGTGATAATAAACTTAATTACTAGGTCTCTTATTTATAATATTTTTATGCGTATAATAAAAGAATAAATAACGGCTGTATTACGCACACATATTTATTGACAATATCTTAAAGGGAAAACTTTTAATTAAAAGTACACATGGTTACATTTTAAAAGTATAGAAAGATTAATTTTATTAGCGAATTTATACATTAAATAAATAATTATAGTATCCTGAATTAGAGACTGTATATTTAGTAAACACGCTCTAGGTTAATTTAAATTATCTGCAAGTAAGAATATGAATGATATTTTAAAATTTTGCATACTTTTTTTAACTTTGTATTTAGTGAATGATCTTTGAGAAACATGATTTTACTAGCATCAAAGTTCTGATCAAATAAACTGGATTAAATTATAGGCTAATAAAGGGATTAGATATAGTCAATTTATATAGCTTAAAATAAAAGGACTGAATAATTATCAATACAGAACAGTATATAAAGAATCTTAGTCAATGAACGGCAACAGTTTTGAAAAATTCAAAACAGTAATAAGAATATTTTATATGAAAGCTTTTATAACAATTAAAATACAAAACATAAAAAGGAAATTGTGCAAAGTTTGAGGTCATAGTCAGCACAAATAAACTATTTTGATTATGTGTGGGGTTAGCGCTATTCAAAGCAGCCCAAATTTAAACTACAAATATGTAATTTTGCCGAGTGTCATAGCACACATAACAAAGCCTTATCTACAAGGATAACAAAGGATATTATATGAAAAAATGCCTAACCTGCTCTGTGGCGTAAGATCATTGGTAAAAATTTGGTATGGCGGTTAATATGTAGATTCTACATACTATATTGCTTTATTTTAGATCCAGTTAAGGCTGTTGACTAGATATATTGGGGGTAGAATAATAAGTAAACCATGTTTAAGATTACGGTTTGTAGAAATATTATATTCTCTCTACTACATTAACTTAAATGACATTTCGTATATACATTTGATCTAAAAGATTATGAATATTGCAGCATTATTTTATTCTAACATATTTATAATTAGAATAATAAGAGATATTTTTTACAGCTATCAACAACAAGATATAAAAAATACAATTTTTGTCTTCTCTCTTTTATATTATTTGCCTGATTAAAATACACCAAATTATGAGTATATTTTTAGGGATTCGTGGTATGTAATAAAATTTAATTTTTCATTAACTCGAATTTTTTTGTATTTTATAAACTATTTTTATTAATTTATTTGGCAAAGTTTATTTTGTAATTCAAAACGAACAGACAATAATTCTCAGCTTAATAATCTAAACATAAAATGATTTATCTTCCTTATTTTATTAAGTTAATTAAACTAAGAACGAGAATATATATTAATACACTAATCAAGGACGAGTTTTTAGTGGGTTTACAAGTAAGTAAAAAAGGAGTTCAAAGTTTCTTACTGTTCTGTAGGTCTTCAGCATTATTAAAACGCACTAATAAACGCGTTTTGCAACACCTTTATCCTCTTTAACTGATAGCAGTTAATAAATGTATTTTTTGCTTCATCACACTTCCTAATATTTAAAGTATTCCCTAATCTCGTGAACTA
>CAAALY010244121.1:0-17692 GCA_900617795.1 Protopolystoma xenopodis
CATCTGTCGTTTCAGAATCTAGAGGGCTTGAAGATAGGCTCACAACCTTTGTCTTACCTTCGACTGTTGATGTCATCAAGAGAGAACCATCACAATTTGCCCTAGTTAGCTTGGTCTTGCGTTGCCTTATTATCCCATAACTTATCAATTTCTTGTAATGTCGCTTATTAATTAGATCCCAGACCCTCTGTGACTTCTGATCGGTCATGCTCTGGAGTTTTTGAAAATCATCCAAAGCGAGAACCCTACCTAAATTCTTCCTTAATATAGACTTAAGATCTATGATCTCAAATAGCATACGTCTCTCTGTCTCGTTAATTTCTTCTAATTTCTGCATGGAAGCCTGATAAAGAATTCCATTAAGTGTGTCTGAATGACACTTCCTTATTAAATTGCAGAATCGGAGAGTAATACCCTAATGTTTGCAACAATTCAAAAAGGCCAAATGGCAGAAAGGGTGATACCACAATTGTTTAGCCCCAGTTTGGTCTGAGGATAAGCTTCACTTGTCTCTGACGAGTTGTCTTGTGGTGCTAAGAATGGCGATACTAACTGACGATGCCCTCGAAACGTTTGGGAAAGTACCACGTCGACGGTTCAACTTTGGAAATGATCATACAGGCAATGGACCCCGGACTTGGTGCGCTCCAATAAGTTTTCCTACCAATATGATCATGTTGCGAAAACAAGAAATCTTTATGCTTGGTTGAAAAATTTAAGGGAAGATAGATATTGTGCGGTCATCAGTAAGAAGGTGGGACAAATTTTCCGCTTAGTCATCGTTCTATCTTTACTCACGCTCGTCACACGCACACGCTAATTCAAGTATAAGTACCATGAACAAAATGGATGCAAATTAGCCCAAACTTTTCTATTTCTATATGCCTTTACCTATTCGTATTTCATCTATCAGTTTATATAAGAGGTAAATAGATCTGAACGGTCTTATCGACTTGTGTTAACTTGAGACATTAACAAGAGCGAGTTCCAACTCTGATGATGTCCGATATATGATGGACGAATGCTCAACCCGTTTTTCTCTGAAACTACGAATGAAATCTCATAGACATAGTCATCATAAGCGCCGTATTTTATTCAGACGACCTCGGTACAATGGGAATCAGCCGCCATCTTCAAAACTTAGATAATGATAGTGGATATTCTATTATCCGACCTCATCTGAAATTATGATTCAGTTTCCATCTACGGTTTGTATTGTAATTGTGCATATCTTAATTTGATATTTTTTTTCCTTTTTAAATTATTGTAATTATATAAACTACTACGTTTTGCTATGAATACAAAATCCTATTTCTGTCCAAATTAAGGTTCGAAGCTATACTTAAACATTGTATACCAGTTCCAGAGTGAATTCCAGCCCTGAGGGTGTCCACTATATGATGTACAAAGGCTTACCCTTTAACGAAACTACTGCAAAACAACCCAAATCAGCCTTCGTATCTTGCTGAGATCGAACAGAGAAGTTCTTTTACATGCACTTTCATACAAAGGCACGTCCCTCCAGTCTCAAAGAAAGAGAGGTATTTTGATAATATTTAAGGATTCAATACAAGTTTTGAGTAATATTAGAGTTGCTCATAAAATCTCAAAGAACTTTCAACTACAAACCAGCTATTGGTATGCAGTTTTATGTAAAATTCTAAAAAAATTGAAGAATGTACTTGAGAATAAATGATTTTGAATTTCACTACATTGGTTCTTTGCCGATATTTTATGAATTAGTTCCTTAATTGGGATACTTTACGATTTCTTCTTATTTAATCCATATTTTATATGTGTAATCATTTTTAAATAAAACTCAACTAACCTATGACCACCAACACAACGTTTTTGTATTTAATCAAAGCCAATAGATTTCTTACATAACGGAAAATGTAAAAGTCATATTTGGATCATAAGATTTCTTCGGTGTAAATATTACGATACAAATGACGGACTGCTTTTAGCTAAAAGTATTTTTAATTTGTTGTGATATTCAAAGTTTTTACGCGCAAACATACTGAGAATATGTTATATTTACATATAAATATTCGCTGTTCCTAAAATCGTTTTTCAAAGCCAAATAAACATTAAGCAGTGAAATTTGTACATTCTTGTTCCTGGCCATAATACATGTCATCTAGCAACTTATTCGCGATTGAGAAGTTTAACAAAGTATTAGTTTAAGCAAGCCCTACAAATGCGAGTATTATGACGAATAAACAGCTCAATAAGTGATTAACTTGATTAAACTGCTTCTACCAGATTGAACTGAGGGTTGCTCTATACGAGAGTGATAGAATCTTTCTTGGGAACAATTTCGGGACAATAGCACTTGTTATACTTAATGGAAATAGTGTAAATCAATCAACAGTTACCTTATTCAATATTCATCTCCTGATTCAGAGATTAAGTGTCAGACAGCTGCTAAAATTAGCTAACAAATTTCTTAGACTTTTCGAGCTTTTAATTCACGACAATTTATTATCCCCTTTTTGTTGGTAAATTAGAATCTAATAACTCGTATTCGTATACCTGTTGTCTAGCAGCTGCATGATTTAAGCTATAATAATCTCGAATATATTCAAGTAAGAATATTCATGTGACGTATTTTATATTACTTGCTTGGTAAGCGATTCAGCTATAAAAGGCTCAATTTATTCGAAAAAATTTGACAGGAATTATTTACTCATATCTCACGAGACAACGCGATTTATAGTGCTAATCTTTCCTAATGATGTGGACACGACTCGATATTTATAATATGTGAATAGTAAGGAATTCTAAAATACGAACGGTTATTGCAAGAATGTATGGCCTTGAGATCCACTCGAAAATTGAGATTAGAGAAGGCAAATTAGCTTGTGAAAATAATTCGCTTTTTCGGAACTTTGTGATTAATTTGATACATATAGCCTGTAGAGCTTACAAGTTAAGCCAAAATTCGCTATACTCATGACTGTTCTGTGTGTAATATCTGGAGAGAGAGAGAGAATTAGTATCAAAAAATGTGAGAGTAGATATATTTAGAGATAACTTGACAGGTTCTGAAGAAACTGTATTTGTTATGATGAATATACTCTTTCTTGCTCCCTATCATTTCAAAATCCTTTAGCAGATGCGTAAATCTAAGCATCAAACTAGTAATTAGGTAATATAATTTAAATAGTAAAGAATACCAAAGTTATATCAAATTGTTTTGGCCCGTAAATGAGATTTAGTAGTGTATATTGAAGGAAGTAATTAATGAAGTTTTAATATTATACTAATAGAGGCTTGGTAGCGAATCTGATTAACATTACGTGAATGCAAGTGTCACTTAATGTCATAGACTACATGAGTGATAGCATAATTATTTTCGCACCTCTTCATTCAGAATTGCGCATATCATCATCCAAATTTGTATGCACATGCAATTTCTAAATGTTTTAGCTAAAGTAGCTTAAAATTTAATTTTGCTTACGTCTAAAGTAACTGCATTCATATTTGTCATTAATAACTAAACTCTTACAATTGGTATAAAAAACATATAAATATTCAATTGTCGTCAGGATAGTAAACTCAACCTAGTTGATACATTCGACAATGAAAACAATGTACACTTTCATCACATATGTCTCTCTTATTTTTTTAAGCTTCTTATTTCTGCCTACTTACGCGGAAGCTAGAGGTTAGTGATTATTATTTCAGCCTTTGGCTTTTGAATATAAAATTTAGAGATATTATCCTGAATTAGGTTATTAGATTAATCGATATAATAGAGCCTATTTAAACATTAATTAATATTACCTATTATAAGATATTGTCTGAACGTGTCAGTTAAGCTTGGGCTTAAACTTTTGATAGTGGTTCTATTGCATCTGAATGGTTAAAGCTTTATCTTCCACAAATTTTGCATTTAATGCAATTCACACATTAAGTGGTTTGTGTTTTGGAACTTAACTACATCATAAGTTATCAAACCTTCTCATATGAGATGGTAGCGTTCACTATGCTTAACGTAAAAGCAAAAAGGTAGGCCTATTGTAAAAAAATAATACCGAAGTAAAATAATATTATATTAAAACCTTAGATTAGATTATTTCAATTTACATATATTTTTCCCGTTTTCACTGCATTAAATTTATATAGTTGCCTTTATTTATATTAAAAGTAATAAATGAAGTACTTATATTTAATGCAATATTTAGAGTGAGTCATCATGCTATTTTTATAATCTTAATTAATCTAACATATTTTTAGAATATCACATTTATAATACTTGCATGTTCTATAAATTATAGCTATTGAATAAATTTTCAAGAGATGTAACAATTAATCCCTAAATGTGAAACCTACCAATTATTTGCATGGAGCTATAAATTTATACATTAATTGGTACAAAATTACTTGAATTTTGTCTGTACAACAACCAGGTATAATCTCCAATGCATGCTGTTGTAAAATTGTTTTTTATCTTACGGGATCGAAACATACTTCCATGAAGAGGTTTCATAAAAATCGTATTTAAATCATCCCAAAAATTTTAATTCCTTTCAGAAGGGGCACACATTCTGTCATTCCGTTATCCAAGGCATTATGCTTGTAAAAAATACAGAAATCGTAAGGCCAAAGCTAGGTAGAATGCAGAATATATCGAGACAATTTGACAACATAACGAATCGACTTACGTTATTGTAATTTTTATGTGAGAATAGCATAATAAAAACTAATCCCTTGCAGCAACGCTCTGAGGATGAGAATAAATTCTCTTTTATAGAGATGCATGCTTGCTATCCATGTTTGGTTTTAAAAACGTATGTTGGATTTGGTAGAGATGAGCCCGCTAGCAACGTTTGGATAGAATTTATTTATTTTATACTTTATCCTTTTTTGCTTAAACAAGTTACTTCAATGAAAGATACATTCTTCCATGGAAATTTTGAATTAGATATTAACATATTTTATTATGATAAAAGTTTAATTGAATATTAAATGTTGTAAAAACAATTTATATACTTTTATTTATTCTAGGCAGCATGGTTTGGCCATATTTCTTTATTTGCTCCTTATAATAATAATTATAATTGTGTTTTGCTTTATTTTCTATCCTTATTTTACAAGGAGATGTAGAGAAAATATAAATAACATATGCTGTTTTGTACAGCAACCTCCGGATTCGACACAAGATGAGATTGCACTTGTTTAAATAATTAGAGCCGTCCTACGAAATAAATTGAGATCTTTCTGGAAACTTTAAAATTTTATCTTATTTTATTGTAAAAAATAAAATAAATTTATTTTTAAGCTTTAAATCATTGACTTAGATGCCGAAACTACCTGTACCATCAGTATTAATTATAGCGCAAGTCAAGTACTATTGCTGGTAAGTATTAAAGATTGCAATACGTTGGCTGGTACGAGTTTGAATTTACTTCCATTATGATCGGTAATTAAGTCACGAAGTGTTGGAGATAAGGAGGTGGCTAGTGATATGCCATTCACTATCACAAATAAGTTCATACTCACTTTTTGCTCCAAAAATATCTTATACGTGATGATGAAAATAATTTTATAGTTTTTAGTTAGCGAGTTAATTAGGTAAGAATAAAGATTTGAATTGAACTTCCTGCATTCTTAAATTTCCATCTTAAGCATAAAACACTAAACATTTTTTAAATCTCTCCAAATAATAATACGAAAATGGATTAAACAAAGCTGGAATTGCATATGTCGTAAAAACACATTATTTTGTCGTTGTTTGACGCTGGTGGTAATATTCCTCGTCACTTAAAGTCGTTTATTTTATACATTTTACATGAGGACTGTTTGGAAACAATATGAATAGGACTAGGACGAGGAAGTAATGACTAGCCGGCTCTAGGAAATCAACTTACCAAGCTGAAGCATATATGGCCAACAGAACCTGTGAACTATCAGCAGTATTCAATCAAAGTTAGATAACGCAATGAAGGACTAGTATAATTTTACCCAATTAGCTAAATGAACCCTTCGGGCTGCAACTAAATAAATGTTTGTTTCATATAATATTTGAGAAAAGGTTGAAAATAATTCCAGCGAACACAGAAATAAAGCATTTCATTCATAAATTATTATATGCTATTCCTTCAGTAAAATTAATAAATTTAACGCTATAACTCGATTATTAAAAATATACATACAATTATAAAAGATAATTTCTTACATTTTATTACAAATATATAAAGCGTAGTGGGAGTTTTTTTTCGAATTTTTGCGTATGAAGAAGAGATTCACTAGAGGCACCACGAAACGAGGGAGGAGATCTCGTGGATAGCGTTAACTTCAACGTCGTAATACAGCCAAACGACCGCAGTACAACGAATTTATCTGTCTTCTTCTGGTGACGTCGACCTAAGTATCTCTTCTTCATGCACTTAAATAAAAAATGAAAGTCTCCCCAACAATGTTATCTCACGAGATTTACTGAAACAAGTTTCTATTCGTATCTATTAATAAAGTGTTAATAATCGTGCATCTTTATTATTTAATTTATTTCTTCGTTATCTATCTTTTTTAATTTTATTTATTTATCTTCATAGTTTGGTCCTTATTTGGTATACGATATTTAGTCCTGCGTTGTACAATATATTCCATCTTCTCGGTATATTGTCTTTTATTCGTATAAGAGTAGGGTTTCCAGACTACCAGTAAATCAGTGTAGTGAGATGTATTCAACCTATTTTGTGTAAGGTAATGAAGGACCGGTAGCATAATTTTCTCACAATGATATACGGAGAGCTGATGTTTCCATTGAATTTCACATAGCCTGGCTTTCCCAAAAGTTGTTCTCATCCAGTGTGGACTGCCGTTTCGACCTCGCATCAATGTTATAAACACCCTCAGCGGGAGTCGAACCGCGACTGTGCTGGATGGAAGCTTGACCCGCTAACCACTCGGCCACACTGCCACGAGTAACCTTGAGTCACAGGGCATAAGTGAATTTCAAGTAAGCTCAGGCCTCTGCTATATCATATTCTTTTGGTGGGAGTGCTGATGAAGCAAACTTATATTTGCTATAACAACAGAATAAGCAAGGCTATGTGAAATTTAATGGGAACGTCAGCTCAACTCATATCATTGTGGGAAAATTCTACTACCAGTCCTTCATCACCTTAAGCGAAATAGGGTGAATACATCTCATTATATTGTCTTTTGCCGATTATCACTGTCGTTCCTCCTTTATTCACCTAAAAAACTATTTGTTCTGCCTTTTTCAAGGTCTTAAGTATACTGACAAATTTGTTCCTGTGTTGGTTCTTGATGTGACCAGTAGGTGTTGTCACCTCAAAGCCCATTTCAACTGTGCATACTAGCTTTAACTTAGGATGTCTTATAATCCCAAACTTACGCAATTTATCGTCATGTCGTTTATTTACGTCAAAGAAATAAGTGATTTCCTGTCGATTATGCTGTGAAGTTTTTGAAAGTCTATCGGAATCATGATCCTAGCTGGATCACGACGGAGCTTTGACCATATGTTTTAAATAGTACGTTATGCATCGTATCATAGGTCTCAATTATTTTCTGAATACAAACTTGGTTTAGTTAATCGCTAACCTTATTAAAATGGTATAATCTCGTATGGTCACATGGATTAGGAGTGATATAATAACGTTTAAAACAGTTGAAAAATGTCAGCTAGAAAGATCTTTGCCTGGCTGTATTTAGTGTTTTGTCTGGCAATTTCACTATAGCATCTTGGTCTTTATATCTTCGAAGTGTCAATATGGTTATATTAATTAATAAGCTCACAAGTTGACTAACTTTCTTTTGGTCATGGCTGAACATCCCGTCTCATCCTCAGTCTTTTTAGAAAGCATAGATATTTTCCGCAGATTTTTGCCTCCATTCCTAAAATCAAATATATTCCCTTATTTATTAATTTAATACTTTAATCCCAATATTCTAATAATGACCTGTTAATTCACCATCGTTCTCAAATTAAATGGACATAGATAGACTAAAAGGTAATTAGCCTAAACTTAATAGTCTAGGTAAAGCTGAATGTCAGCAAAATCTCAAATTAGGATCGGGTGACAACTATGAGGATTTTATGCCATTTCCACATAACATTGTATATTCCAAGAACCCTGTCTAATATCAATTTTTTCATGCTTGATTTAAAACTTGCAATATCTGTTACAGGATTTGAGTACTTAACGTATGCTTTAATAAACTAAGAAAGATGATTAAATAGGCATAGTAACTGGGTTTCGAATAATCACTTAATAGCTTGATACTGGCCTATATTTTAGTTCTTTGAGAAGGTGGATCGAAGGCATTCATAAATTGTCTTTACCTGATGCCGAAGGATGGTTTTTTTGATCTTTTGTCTGTTAAAATGTTCTGGGAAGACCCTACCAAAATATCCCGATTACTTTGGGTGATTTTTTATCCACCAGGTGAGGGATAAGGTCAGAGACAGAAACCATTATTCACGAACAATCACCAAAATACCTAAAAAAGAAAGGTGGCCAGCTGATATCCTACAAACATATGATACCTCACATTTCAAACTTAATGAGGGATTCCATGAATTCGTTGAGTATTTTATGCTCCATGAGATGTATTGACCCTATTCGGAAAGTCATGTAAGTTATTTCAGATCGAAACAAAGTTTTTGTTCATATCTAAGTATTTGGCTTTAGGGTAATTGTTCGTTTGCCTAACTGGACTAAGGAAGTAATAGATTTTGATTAGATATTTGAGAGGATATTTAAATGATCTAAAATCTATTTATATTCGAATTGTTATTATATTTAGGTTCCTTTTTTTCAACCCTTTACTTTTTCGACTGATTGCACTTTATAATATATTAAGTAATACCGTTGTTTATAAGTGTGCAAAATTACATGATTCTAGGAGTCAATCCTTTCGGGATGGTCTTTATGTAAAAAGGCAGGAGAATGCCTACTCTGAGGTCAAATAGCTTGTTAAAATCATTGACGAACATTTCCGCAAAAACTCATCCGCGACTGCCATCTTATTCTGAATCACGAGCAACTTATGTCATCTTGGCTGATAGAGCAACACACGAGTCAGATAAAATCTGTGGAAATGCTGGGCTCTTTGCCAGTCAAAATTAATTGGAACTTAAAGATATAATAATCTCGAATATATTCAAGTTTGAATACTCATATAAAATAATTTAATTTATTTATTTGGGCTTACCTTATTCAAAAAAACTCGGACAGTATTTATTTACTCATATTGAAAGAAAAAGTTATTTTACATGCAATTTCATGTAAATGCACGTCCCTCCAGTCTCAAAGAAAGACTTGGTTTTTGAGAATGTTAGACGTTGCAAAACACTGCTTGTGTTCTAGTCGATTTGCTGATACAACTAAAATTCAACTGTTGGTATGAAGTTTTATATAATATTCTAAGAGATATTGAGGTCTGTACTTAAGAATAAATGATTTTGAATTTCAATACATTCGTTCTTTGCAAATATTCTATAAATTTCTTCCTTAATTGGGATATTTACGATTTCTTTTTATTTTATCAATATTTTATATGGGTAATCATTTTTAAATAAAACTCAACCTACCCATGACCACCAACACAACGTTCTTGTATTTAATCAAAAGCAATAGATTTATTACATAACGAAAAATTTAAAAGCCATATTTGGATCATAAGTTATCTTAGGTGTAAATATTATGATCGAATTGGCGGACTGCTTCTAGTTACAAGTATTTTAATTTCAGCTGTTATTCTAAATATTTACGCGCAAATATAATCCTTGAAATTGGACTTAAAGTCTCCATACTGTGAACAGCATATATTTGCATAGAAATAATCGTTGTTATTAAAATCGATTTTAAAAGCTAAATAAAGTTTTATGACAAATACACAGCTCATTAATATATTAGCGTAATTAAATTGGTTCTACTAGATTGAAGTAAGGGTTGCTCTATACGAGAGCGATGGAATTTCTCTTGGTAAGCATCTCGAGACAATAAGACTATTTATAATAAATGGAAATAGTGCATCACCAAAATTTTATCTAGGGATTAGGAGATAAAGTGTCAGACAGCTGCTAAAATTAGCTAACAGATTTCTTAGAATTTCAATATTTAAATGCACCACATTTTAATATCCTCGTTACTGTTGCTAAATCTATTCTCCAAAAAAATATTGAATGTAAGAAGGTGCATTCGCAAACCTGCTGTCTAGCTGCTGCTAATAAGATATATTAATCTCGACTATATTAGAATACTAATGTGACGTATTTCATATTACTTGCTTTATAAGCGATTCAGATACAAAGGGCTCACTTTATTCGAAAAAATCAAACTGGATTTATTTACTCATATCTCTCGAGACAACACGGTTTGTGCATCGATCATTCCTACTGATGGAAACACTTCTCGATATTTATAATATGTGAATAGTAAGGAATTCTAAAGAACAAATGGTGATTGCAAGAACAGATTGCGTTGAGATCCACTCAAAAATTGAAATTAGAGAAGGCAAATAGGCTTGTTAAAATAATGTGCTTTTTCGGATCTTTGTGAATAATTTGATATGTATAGCCTCTAGGCCTGCACCTGTCCAATACGATACTCCGACAGCTATAAAAGGGTAAATGCTATAAAGTTTATATTTTGCTTGATTTACTAATAACGGTATCCATTGCTCCGTACAATAATTTGAAGAGATTAAGGCTAGAGCTTTTAGCTTAAGCTGAAATTCACTATAGTCATGACTTTATTTTTGCGTAATATGTAAACCTTCGTAATTGAATGGGGCGCAAAAAAGATATGAATTTATCTGAGAAGAGATAACTTGACACGTTCTGAAGAATCACTCTTTATCTGATGAATATACTCATTCTTGGGCTCTCTCCATCATTTTAGAATCCATTAGCATCGAACTAGTAATTATGTAATTTTTTTTTATAGTTAAGAAAACCAAAGTTATAGAAAGTTTTGTTGGCCTATAAATGAGTTTTACTATATATATTGAAAGATGTATTAAATAAAGTGACAATATTATAATTTTAGATAAATATAAAAACTTATATTCCACATAACATCATTACTTAGACAACTGTATTTATTTAGATGAGTCTGAACCTTACATTACTATAGAAAAAAGGATACGAAAATATGTTAAATGGAAGAATAGCTCAATGCCTACGAGACAGAGTAAATTTACTCATCTAGATTTGCCTAGGCTAAATTCAAAGACAAAAATAACATTAAGATTTTTCGTATCATTTGTGTTTTGATTGTACCTGTTTTGAGCCTACATCTCATATAACATTTATATTGTTTGCCAAAAATACATATCCGCCGTAAATTGGTTTTATTTAGGGAAACTATCAACGTATAACCAAGATAATTATGGCATAAATTCAGAGAAAAATAAATTACCCATTCTGTGAACACCTGAACAGTATATCATTGGAAAAATTAAGGCAGGTTAACGCCATTGATAATAATAAAAATGGAGAGGCTTACTATTAGATGGTAAACATTTTATGTTATCATAAAGGCTTTGCCATTACATGTAAATGGAGCTGCTAAGTGGAAAGTAGATAATCAATAAGTAACACATAAAAGTAGTTTACCTAATAAAATGAAATATTCGCTAAAATGTAGTATTGCAAGTATTTTAGAGTGGGCATTAACTAAGCATACTTTGCTTCTGTGTGTATAAATAATTAGTCTTCCCAGCAATGCACTAGGTTAAAGTTAGAGATTATCAGGAATGCAGATATTTCAATCTTATTGTTTTATGCAGAATTTGTTTTGAAGAGGACAAGTACGGAAAATGTCAGTGAAGTATTTGGGAATGAGATGTATTCAGACTATTTCGTTTAAGGTGATCAAGGACTAGTAGTAGAATTTTCCCACAATTATATGAGTAGAGCTGATGTTTCCTTTGAATTTCACCATCGGCTTTCATGCGGTTCTTAGGATGGTGAGCCATCGTCTTTTTTTGCGTAGTAATACACTTACGAGCCCAAGGCAACCTTACTTCCGCATTCTGTGAGGCCAACTTATGAATCCCTTCTACCTGCCTTTTTAAACGATATTAAAGTTTTGCAGATAGAATTTGGGTTTTAAGGTATTTCTTGTTGCGTGATTGTTGAGCTAACTTCCATCTCGAGTGAAAGTGTTGGGTAAAGATATTCGAAGGTCGGTTCCACAAGAAGACGACAGGTGATTCCTCTTGACCAGCTGGCGGATATAGCCATACGATTTCGTATCTTGGTGCGAAGAATGGCAAAACTTAATGATGATGCCGATTATGATTACAGCGAAATGTTTGAGAATGTAACAAGTCCACTGTCTGATGGTGGCAGGCGACTAGGGAATAGATGCGTTCTACTGTCAACAAGACCAAGTTGCGGCAAGGTGTTCAAACGACTTGTATAAATCGAAAGGAGACTGCGAGCATACCATTGGTCATAACATCTTGGCATTCATATCTTCATATTCTTTTATTCTTTGTGAAAATGCATATGTATATTTACTTATATTTGATAGTAACTCATTTAGTTTCGTAAGTTTCAAACATATCAACTTTGCCATGCTTGTTTTTGACTATCAGCCTTGGTAGTTGGCCTTAGTTCTGCATTGAAACTGGCACAATCATCTTGAAAAAGACTCGAAATATGTTAACTTGTCCTCATTATTTTTCTGATGATCCGGCACTTAGATTATAATTCTTCAAAATCCAGGTATAAAAATAGATTTCTATGTCCTCTCTTATGTTTCTTGTCTCATCTTGTTGATTCAAAGTTGTTAGATCTAGTTCTACTAACATTGGTGTATTGCAAGAGAGATCGAGACAATATACTTTCTTTTATATTAGTTCGGCCTGTATAGCATAGAAATCTAGTTGTAAAGCCTGTATTTTGCGAACCAACCTATCATCTAACCCATGTACAATGGGCTAATTATCTCTTGTCTCTGATTCATTTCTTGAATGAGGTTTAGATTCCTTTTGCTCAACCCTCCTAGGCATAATGCAATGTCACAGAATTGGCTTTAATTTTCTATAAATCCTTGTACTATGGTGCCAGGAATGTCAAGATTTAGTGATACTGCGGACTAAGCGTCATGAAAAACACCAAGTCTATGGTCTGATGCTGAGAAGTATCAGATACTTTGTTTATATTAATCATAGGATTTGTGGTATAAGAAGATCTTGTAATGACCTGAGCATTTGTCAGGATATTATAATTTTTATGAAATGTAATGACTTCTCTATAATATATAAAGACTTGTTGTTGTTTATCAGCCTTGATAGTTGGCCCTGTTTCTGCATCTTCGGTAATCCGTAAAATGTTGATGATCCTGCATCCTGTATTCTGATTGAATATCTGTTCATGCCTCAATTTCCTCTCTCCTGTGCATATCGTTCACATGCCACTTAGGAGTCCATTGTTCTTCATTGTTGAGTCCTTGTTTACTATACCATATGTAGTCCTGTTTCTTATAATATATTCCATATTCTTGGTATATTGTCTTCTGCCTATTATCACTGTCGCTCCTCCTTTATCCGCATGAAGGACTAATTGTTTATCCTTTTCCTACACTGATATGAATAAGAGAAACGGGCACAGTCATCTTCAAAGTGACTATAATTATTTCAACTTGTCCTAATTATTTTTCTGTTGATCCAGCAATTAGATTATAATGCCCCAAATTCCATGTGTGAATATAGGATTCTATGGCCTCTATAATGTTTCAAGTTTCCTCTCGTTGGATCGAAGTGCTTAGATCTGGTTCTACTAACATTGGCGTATTGCGAGAAAGATCGAGATAAACTCATCTTGGCAGAAGTTCTCTGTCATAATAGCTCTGACAAATCGCAGCGTCGGAATTCATTGACGTAATTCATTGGATGGAATTTCGACGTCACTTTAGTAAGCAACAAACAATAACACTACAAAGAGAACAGTGTAGTGCTAATCAATGCATACATTTTAACTAACTGCAATTAGTCCTTAATAGAACGTATAATCTTGCCTTATCGAGCACATTATCAAAGCCTAGATACTCAAGAAGAAGGAAAGGCTAAATTAACGCTATACTTCCTTTTATAACAGTTTGGCCTGTATAGCATAGAAATCTTGTTGTAAAGCCTGTATTTTACAAACCAAACCTATCATCTAACCCATTTACAATGGGCTTATTATCTCTTGGCTCTGATTCATTTCTTAAATAAGGTTTAGATCCCTTTTGCTCCACCCTTCTAAGCATAATGCCATGTCACAGATTTGGCTTTAATTTTCTATTAATAATTGTACTGTGGTGGGAGGAATTCCGAGATTTAGTGATACTGCCGACATAGTCTCCTGAAATATGCCAAGTCTATCCTCTGATGGTGAGAATTATCACAGACTTTTTTTCCGAGTGCTGCAGACAGGTTGCCTATATCTTGGTCGACTTAAAAAAACAATGGCAAATCATTTTCATAATTATTTAATAAGACAACATCATATAACTAGCTTGCCTTTAAAATAAATTCATTTCTTCTATTAATATTTATATTTCTTATACGATTTGTGCTATAATAAGAAATGTAATGACTGCTGCAAGATCTATACAGACTTTATGACAGATTTGATTTCTTGGAATGAAAATCTACATTTTAAATTCGTGTTTATTGGTTTGGCTGATAAAGCCAATTTAAGAGACGATAATTTTTATTTTGAGTGGATTTATGCTGAACTACTTATAAAGCTTTCTAGTTTAAAGTTAATCACTTTTTTGCGGACTAACTATATCCATTATCCAAATATTAGAATTGGATGTTTATAGCATTTATACTTTAAAGATAATCTTGCATTTTGCATGCCTCATATCCGATCCAATATTTAGCTAACTGCAAAGAAAAAGTGAAAAACTAAATGAAAAATAGAATTACTTAGTCGGAACCTGTGGCAACCACATAGAATAAAACAAGGCAGGTTTTGTCTTGGAAGATGATTTCAATAGGATCTCGTCGTCATCTTCTTTCTAAGCTTAACAAATTCTGATTTAAGTCGGGTTTTCGCAAGTAATGTGCAATGCTAGATCTTATTCTGCCTGTTTCCATTAAGTTTTATCCGAGCTCTCTAAGCCAGAATATCAATTTCCTCTCCTCTCTTGTCTTTGATTTGTCACCATAGTTGGCCTTTCTTTCTGGTGCTTTACTATCCTCTTCTTGGCTAGTTTGTTCAGTAAATATTGCTTTTCGGATCTTTACATCGCCATATTTCTACATATATTTTTGAATTCCTTGAATTTAACGCTAAATATTTTTCTTCTTACAGGAATATACTTATGTTAACAGTGACTCATATTATGCAGTATCTTATTTGAATGCTAGTTTTTCCACCTTCTCATATGATTAAAAGATTTGGTACAGATTGATGTGCATAATGGGAAAGTATTTGACCATGCGATAATTATGCACCCATTTTAATGCCCATGAGAACACTTGCTCATAAATTAAAAGGAATAAATATATTTACTTATAGCGGATGCAATTTCAAAGAGAGTCTGCATGTTTTAACATATAATCATCACATATACGTTTTTCTTTTGGAAGTCTTGTAAGGTATTTTAGATTGAAACCAAGATTTTCTTCATATGTAAGTATTTATGTTCATGTTAAATGTTCGTTTGCCTATCTAGACTAAGAAAGTAATAAATTTTGATTAGACATGTGAGAGGATATTTAAATGCTCTAAAATATATTTATATTAGGATTGCTTTTAAATTTAGGCTCCTTTGTTTTTAACCGTTCACATTTTCGGCTGATTGCGCCATAAAATAGATTAAGCAATACAGTTATACATGAGCGTGCAAAAGTACATGATTCTAGGCGTCAATACTTTCGGAATGGTCTTTATGTAAAAAGGCAGAAAAATGCTCACCACACAAGAATATAAATCGCCAAATCTAAAGCCTACAAGTTAAACCAAAATTCGCTATACTCTTGACTGTTCATTGTGCAATATGGATATAGAGAATGAGGACCAAAGAAGGTGAGAGTAGATCTGTGAAGAGATAACTTAACAAGTTCCGAAGGATATGTACCTGTTATGATGAATATACTCTTTTTTGCTCTATCACCATCATTTCACAATCTCTATAACGAAATAGGATAGCTGGAAGTTCCGAATGTTACTGAATTTCTTACCTTTCCTGTACCATTCTGGAAATTGTTGTTTCATGGCGGACTTGTACTAAGTCAAAATTATATGAACACACATTTATATGATTTCAACAGGAAGGGTTTAATTAAGTTAAAAATTGCAGTTTTTCTTGCCTAAGAATACTTTTTTAGAAACAATCTGTGCGAAATTATACAGGAAAAGTTGGTATATTCATATTCTTTCCAAACAGTCAGCATGTCCAAAGTATAAAATAAACGACTTCAAGTGCCAAGGAATATTAAAATTTGCTTTAAAAAAACGACAAAGCATGTTTTTTTACAGCATAAGCAAAACCATCTTTAATTCAACCACTTTCATATTATTATGTTAGAAAGATTGCAAACATTTTATTGATGTTTATTGTTTGATAATTGAGACGGGAAATTTTAGAATGCAAGCAATTCAATTTAAAATCTTTTTCTGCCTTAATTAACTCTATAGCAACTAAACATATATTTGCGTATACGGTCAGACTCTGGAAATTATCATGCATATTATGAACGCCTGAGTAGATGTGCTCATCTAAGTCTTACTTTCACTTTAGACAGTTCATTGGAAGAAATTTTAAAGTCACTTTGGTAAGCAACAAAGGAAAACACTTCAAAAAGAACAATGTAGTGCTAATCAATGCATACATTTTAATTATCTACGTTAAGTCCTTAATATAACTTATATTCTAGCCTCACCGAGCACACCCTCAAAACCTAGATACTCGAGAACAAGGAAATGCTAGATTAACACTATACTTTCTTTTATATCAGTTTGGCCTCTATAACATGGAAATCCTGTTGTAAAGCCTGTATTTCACGATCCAAACCTATCATCTAACCCATGGACAATAGGCTAATTATCTCTTGTCTCTGTCTCATTTCTTGAATATGGTTCAGATCCATTTTGCTCTACCCTTCTAAGCAAAATGCTATGTAGATAAATTTCCTCCTTACCAAGTCAGATAAATTGCTTTAAAAATATTTGAATTTATCCATAAATAATGCAAGGCTATAAGAAGGTGAATGGAAATGTCATCTCTTATCATATCATTGTGGAAAATTCTGCTATCTGTCCTTCATGACCTTAAGCGAAATAGGGTGAATACAGCTCATATAACTAATTGACTGGTAATCTCGAAACTCTACTGACATACGAAAACAAATTACTGAGGTCTCAGACATTTACTAATCTTGAAATATTACTAAATAGCAAACAATTGTTGAATCTTTATTCCTATTTGTCGTCTTTATTATTACTTTTCTAAAAAAATATTTTAATTGCCTTATTTAGTTAGATATTCAAAATTGGTTAATCTAAAAAGCAGTATTATATATCCATAAATCTTCTATATAATATTGTTAGGGGGACCTTCACTTGTAATAAAAGTACATGATGAAGAGATTCGTTTGTCGATCTCACCAGATGAGGACGGATTAAAATCTTTATACTGCAGCCGTTTGGCTTTTATATTATATTCATGTTGACGCAGTCCACGAGTATTCCTCCCTCGTTTCG
>CAAALY010244121.1:18902-35402 GCA_900617795.1 Protopolystoma xenopodis
TTGAACGTTGGATCCAGCTACCTTTGCAAGCATTTTTATGTTCTTCTAATCTTTGTCTAATAGGTCGGTATGTCTCACCAACATAACATCGACCACATGATCAAACAATTTTGTAGCAGCCGGATCTCGCTAAGGGGTGATATTTCTCTCTAAAATATGGCATAATAGAAGAAAGTGTGAGGGTTTCCTTGAGTATTGTTTTTATGCCCCACTTTTTTCATTAATTCGCCTATCTTTTTTGAGAGAAAGCATGACGGTAATATAAGGACATGGAAAAATGTCTCAATTTGTCTCTCTTTGACTAAATAGTTTTCGTCTGAAAGTTTATTCCTCAGTAAAGAGATGTTAATTTCAATAAGGGCTAAAGTATAATTATTTTCTAGGAATATATTTGTCAGCCGTTCTAACTCTTTATTCAAATGTTTGCTATCTGCTAATTTCATACTTATAATAATCATTGACTTCAAAATACCAACTTTAGTTTTGTTATTATGATTAGAAAGAAAATTAAGCAAATAGCCAACATATGTTAGCTTTATATATAAACATCTCTTCCTAACTTACCCTCTTCTCTAATGACGAGAACGTCTAGAAAAGGTAGAGACTTATTCTCTTCCATTTCCATCGTATTTATCCAGAATTGCGCATATCATTATCCTAATTTGTATGCACATGCAATTTAATAAAGCTTTAGCTAGAGTTATTATTTACTATAATTTGGCTTACGTCTAAATTTTCTGCATTATTATTTGACAAAAATAACTCCTTAAAATTGATATAAAAAACGTGTAAATATTCAAGTATCGTCAGTATAGTATATTTACCCCAGATGATACTTTGCACATTCGCTAATGAAAATATTCGTTACTTTCATCACATCTGTCTTTCTTATTTTTGCGAGCTTCTTCTTTCTGACTATTTCCGCAGAGGTAAAAGATAATATAGGTTAGTTAAATTCGTTTCAGCGTTTTACTTATTAATATAAAATGTAGAAATATTATTCTGAATTAGATTATTTTGTTAATCGATATCCTGAACCCTATTTTATCATTCATTACAATTACCTATTATTAAACATTCTTTGAACGAATCAGTTCGACTCATGCCTAATCTATTAATATTGGTTCTACCCTGTCTGAACGGGTAAGGCTTTATGTTTCATAAATTTTGCATTATTGCTATTTACCCGTTTAGTGGACTGTGTTTTGCAACTCAACCATATATATCAGGCCATAAGTCATTAAATATGCAATAATTATTACCGTCTTCATAACTACATCCTAAGTTAGCAAACCTTCTAATCTGAGCTCTCTGCTTTCACTCTGCTTGACGTGAAAGCCAAATTTAAACATTAGTTTGTTCGAAATTTCTTAAATAAAATTATTTTTCATCTTACGGGATCAAAACATACTTCCATGAAGAGGTTACATAAAAATAAGATTGAAATTAGCCTAAAAATGTTAATTCCACTTTGATGGGAGCACATTCTGTCACATCCTTATCCGTCGCATTATGCTTGTGAAAATTAAAGAAATTGTAAGTCCAACGCTCCGTAGAATGCAGAATATATATCAAGATCAATTGACAACATAAGGATATCGACTTATATTATTATGATTTTTATGTGAGAATAGCATGATAAAAATTGATCCATTGCAGCAACCTTCAAAAGATTAGAACAAATTCTCTTTTATAGAGATGCATACTCGCTATCCATGTTTGGTTTTAAAAACGTACGATGGATTTGGTAGAGATGAGCCTAATAGAAGCGATTGGATCAAAGTTATTTATTTTATATGTTATCCTATTTTGCTCAAACAAGTTACTTCAAAGAGAGTTATTTTCTTAAAGCAAATAGCGAATTAGATTTTAACAAATTTTATTATTAAAAAAGTGTATTTGAATATTTAATGCTGTAAAACAATTAATATTCATTTTTTAATTATAGACGGAAATTCCCGCTATCATATTTCGTTATGGGTATAGTGAAGAATCAAAATTTTATTTGCTATTAAAATATAATATGAGTTAATTGGCCTGTAAATCAACCAGTATAACTCTTATAATCAATCAATTGATTTAACGCTATAATTCTAGTATTCAAAATAAACAAATTACTATATAGGTAAATATCATATATTTAATTATAACTATATAGAGTGTAAAGGGACTTTTATTTTGTATTTAGGCGCATTAGGAAGAGAATTGTTAGAGGCACCACGAAAAGAGCAAGGGGTATAATGAAAAGCGTTCACCTCTTGTCGTAATATATTCAGGCGGCTGCAGTGCAACGAATCCATCTGTCTTCTTCTGGTGAGATGGACCTAACTATCTCTTTTGCATGCACTTTCATAAAAAATGAGCCTCCCCAATAATTTTATCTAGGAGATTTAACCAAACCAGTTTACCTTTGTATCTATAAATAAAGTGTAAATAAGGAAGTTATATTTTAATAATCGTACTTCATTACTATTTTATTTAATTCAAATCGAAAAATTGAATGCTATAAATCTGCCTAGCCTCCCTCCACATTTATCATTAATACAAGTTATAATCCTATTTAAATAGTATGCAGACATAGTCGAGCACTTAAAACAATGAATTAAAGGATTAAAATAAAACTGCAATATTGAAATGAAGAATTCGCTTTACATTTTATTTTTAGAAATATAGTACAAGTAGAAATTGACAACATTTATTGATTACAAATCTAATATTGAATTCTGTCCCAAAATTCACAAATCTTTACTTTGTGCGGAAAATCCATGTTAAACTTTGCTCATACACATTAGATTGTAGCAAATTGCTGTTCTCTGCAGAGTTTTTGAGGTGTGCAGTAACAAAAATGCTCTTATTTAAAGCTGAATAAAGTGAATATAATTTAAAGCTAAAGAATATTAAAGACGCCTAAGTAGATGCGTTCATCTAAGTCTAACTTCCACTATCACGTCGTTGCCAAATCATTGTTTAACAACTGCTATAAACTGGGTTTGTTCAGATTATCCACATTGTTTGAGTTTAATCTAGATATTTTTCATATTAAATATATTTTCCACTCTGAAGGTTGATGTCGGATTATCTTTAAGTTGTGACTAAATCCTGAATGATAATTGGCTTCTGCTAAAATTTATATTGAGTATATTATTTAATTCAAAGATTTCTACTAATCCTGATAAAATACTAAGGAGACAAATCTACATTTCTAATCCTTAACTTTATTATTACTTTAGTGAAAAATGTATTTTCTTATATTCCAATATCATTTTGTAAATATAGTATAAGTTTAAATAGAATACATTTATTGGTTGCAATTCATATATTAAATTCTGTCCAAAATGTTCCAATCTTCAATTTTAGAGGAAAATGCACAATCAGGTTTGCTCTTAGATATTAGAGTTTAGGAAATTGCTGTATCTACATAGTTTTACAGTTCTGCAGTATTTACGGTGTTCTAAATTAAGGCAAAATATAGTAAATATTATTAAAAACTAAAGATAGTTTCGACAAAATTAGACCGTTAATATAAGATATATTTAGCATATTTATGTCGACTTGTGCCACGAGCATGTAAATTAAAATTAAGATATCTTTTAATTTTACATAGCCTAGCCTTCTCAGAAGGTGTTCTCATCGATTTACACTGCACCTAAGTGTCATATATACCCCCAGAGTGACCGCAAATATGACATTATGCCTTATTAAAAATCAAAAATTTTATTCTTATTGACTTAGATAAGAGTATAAATACCTGAATTAAAATGAGATCAAGCTAAGTATTTCTAATATTTTTTCCGATATTCTTAAACGTACATACAGAATGGATGCCCACATTATTTAATAAATGGTCTTGTTTGGTTGTTACTAGGCTAGAATATGGCCTGCTTAGGAAATATACTATAATATAATCAGATATGAAGTGAAAAATGAACCAGAGAGGGATTGTCTTTTAAATGTATATATAAATCAATGCTAAGGGTATAGAGCAATACTATGTACACTGGGACCTTTCAAAAAGAGGAGTAATAATAAAATGGCGATTATTCATATTTAATCTCTTGTTAAGTCAGCGCATGGCAACTACTCCAGCAGAAATTATTTTTAGGTTTCCACATACATTCTTGTTTAAAAATATATTGAATCTTTTAAAACGGTGTGTTTTACATCATTTTACTATAGTTGCGTCGTATAGTTATATAGTCCATTTCTTCTTGTCTACAATGAGAATTCCTGAAATAGATTATTATGAAATAAAAATATGATTGCTGTGCTATTAGAGAATTTACATATTTTTGAAAATCTGGCCAGGGTTTATTTTTTCAGTGATTTCGCAATCATACCTTGACAAATCAAACACTCTTTGAGATATTTCATAAATTGGAAATTGAAACATAATTATGACCTAGTGCTATACTGGACAGTATTTCAGCTTTAATTCCTTCCGAAATACGATCAATAATCCTTCTCAGTCCTATGCAGTTGCAAAGTTTTACGGCAATGTATGGATTTACACTATAAATCCTACGCCAACTTTAGCCAACTTTAGTTAGCTATTATCATTAAACAGCAACGAATAGCGAAAAATCATAGTAACTTTATTTACTGATAATGCCGCGAATAATACTTGTTCGGCTTTCGTCCTTCATATGACGGACATCGTTAGAGCAAGACACCATGGTTGAGGAGAATTCGCCAAAAACACGAATGCAAGAAAGGTAGCCGGCTTCAAACCTAATTTATTATTATATTCCACTTTGGTCCATTTATGCCTCATGTTGAATATTCTACGCTTAGTCTCTATATTTGCTTATAATATTAATTAAATGGCTACAGATGAAGCACGAAGTGGATGCAACTGAAACCAAACAGATGCATCCTCCGCTAAAACAATTATTCCTTTGATCCCGCATTGTTAACGGATGTGATCGCATCCCATTAGACAGGTGTTGTGTGTATACATTGATCCTGAAATAAGTGTGATGTGAGAGTCAAAACCAACTTCTACCCTAATCAAGCCACCTCTTTTTGCTCGGTGGTACTTTGCGTCATACTTCTCTCTAATACTATTCAATAGACGCAAGCAGCTATGAATAGATTTTGAAGGTGTTGCAGGCTCTGGAGGACACTACCACATACAAGGTCAGCCGTAGACAGCCTACGAAAACGCCTAGGTCTATACTCAGCATTGGGTAAGAAACGAAAAATGCATATACTCTGCCAAAAATGTATAAAGATTGAGTATTTTTAAGAATTATTATGAAAGATTCAACAATTATGGGGTTAAAGTAGGAGATATTAAGTCTAGCATAATAAGAAGAATGCGTCTGGCAGATGTTAAACATTTCGTAAAAAACCTGGAGAATATTCTTGGTCTAATGAGATTCTAGGCCGCCGAATGCATATAATCTGAAAAAAATGCATAGAGATGGAGTATCTCTAATAATTATTGTAAATAAGAAGGGAAACGTGATGGATAAAACTTCACAATTTATTTGTAACCAGCTAAAGCAAATCTCCGAGTCATGGAACGTTTCCGTCAAGAATTACTATGAACTCTTTAACTAAGTCGACGATCAGGAGATAGAAAGTGGGGATGTGCTGAGAAGTTTTGATGTAGAGTCTATGTACACTAACATTCATGTAGATGATGCCATACAGGCCCTGCAATCCACACTAGACCAACATGAATTAGGTCATTGTGTACGAAGTTAAGTTAGGCAAACAACCAATTAAATTCACCTCTCACACAAAAGTAATATATAGAATATATATAGAGAGAAAAACAGCATTTTATACCTGAATCAAATAGCAAAGAATTATTATGAAGTACCTTAAATTACCGTTACAATAAGAATAAATATGTGATAATTATATTGTAAATCATGCAGGTTCTCTCTCTCTTTTACACACATACACACAAATTCTGTTTTATAAGGCAGAAGTAGTTCATATTTAGGTTCCTACATTCTTTCTTCATATTTTTGATGTACTGTGTTTTATTAATTTCAATATATTCTTTAATATTTCGTTTAGCATAGCAGTCCCCATAACAAGCAAAACTTTGGGATTTAGACCAGCCAATCTGCCTGTTGAAAAGGGTAGCTGAATATTCACTAAATGAAGCCATGACCAAGGAATGAATTATTGTTTCTTAATGCATTGTCTTGACTTTATATCATCTTCTTGACTAGTTTATTCACGTCTAGTCCACGTCTCGTAATCATAAAATAAAATGAGTGTCGACTTATAAGTCTGACATTGCATGCTTTGTTTTAGTCACGCATTTTAAATCTCATCCCATTTTCGTGTCCTTTTAGTGAAAACACTGTCAGCCTAACATTATTAAACCTATACTATACATTTATTAGTTCCCAATCTCATTAACAGTTGTCACTCTATTCTAATGATGCTACCCCCATAAGAATAAGAAATGCTTAACTCTGTAAACAACTACTGTACTTGTACGTAATTGAATGCGAGTTTAAAAGTAGCATTAAATCTTGAATAAATGCCACAATTCAACTCAAAGTATGAATGATAAGCTTACCAATAATTTGCACGTAATTATACATTTATACATTTCTTAGTTCGAAATTTCTTTTTCATCTTACGGGATCGCAACACACTTTCATGAAGTTATGACATATAAATAAGATTTAAATATCCCCAAAAATGCTAACTCTTCTCAGATGTGGGCAAATTCTGTCACTCCGTTGCCGAAAGTTTGTAAAAATTACAGAAATTGTAACGCCGATGCTGGGTAGAATGCAGAATATATCGAGAACGATTGACAACATAATGATATCGACTTATGTTATAATGATTTATATGTGCGAATAACGTAATAAAGATTAATCGGTTGCAGTATCTCTCGGTGGATGAGAATAAATTCTGTCTTATAGAAGTGCATACTCGCTAGCCAAATTTAATAAAGGAATGAGCCCAATAGCAACGTTTTTGCTCAAACAAGTTAATTCAAATAGTATTAATTACTTTCCCGGAAATAGCGAATTTGCTAATAACATATTTCATTAACGTAAAGTGTAAAGTAATATGAAATGTAGTGTAAAACTATTTATATTCATTTATTTTTTATTTACTGATACATTCTATATACGCAAGGTATTTAGGAAGAATAATTGTGAACAGATTAAATTAAGCAGTCAAACGCTTCGAGAGACCGATTTTTTGTTGTACAATATATAAAGAAACAGAGAGATTATTCAATTGTTAGATTTTATCTTATTTTATTGACAATAATGAAATAAATTTATTCTATAAGCTTCAACTCATTACTTTAAATGGCAGAATTACCAGTACCATCAACAATCATAGTCCACGTCAAGTACTATTGGTGGTCAGTATTATATATTGCAATACGTTGGCTGATACGAATTTAAATTTACTTCCTTTATGGTCGTTAAATAATTCGCGCTGGGTGGAGACAAGTATGTGGCTAGTGATATGCCATTCAGTATCACAAAGAAGTTCTTACTCACTTTCCGCTCCAAAAATATCTTATACATAATCATGAGAAGTCAGAATAAAAAATTGAATAAAATTGGGTGCATTCTTTAATTCAGATCTCAACCATAAAACACTAAATATTTTTTAAACTTAGAAAAAAAATACAAAAATGGTTTAAACCAAGATGGAATTGCATATCAGGTAAAAACACACATGCTTTTGTCGTTGTTTGAGGCTGGTGGTAATATTACTTGTCAATTGAATTGGTTTATTTTATACATTGGACATGATGAATGTTTGAAAGGAATATGAATATAAGTAGGATGAGGAAGTAGCAACAAGCCAGATCTAGGAAATCCACTTCCCAAACTAAAGGATATATGGTAAACAGAAACTATGAAATAACTGAAGTATTCGAACTAATTCAGATAACGCAATAAGGCAATAGGTAAAATCCCCCTAAAATCGATGTATAGGGCTCATTTTCCTGTTTACTTACAATCAGCATACTTTCTCGAAATGTATTCTTATGCAAATAAAACTGCAGATTTAGCTCATCAAACCTAACCTGCTGAAATTAAATAAATGTATGGTTTACATAATTTTCACTTACAACAAACTACGCCATGAAAAAACAATTGCTAGAAGGGCACAGGAAAGGTATTAAATTGAGGGCAAAGCGGAATTTCGAGCTATCATATTTCGTTATGTATACGAGGAACTGTTTAGTTTTGTAGAATCTCTTGTTTCATAACTTTGGAGCTAACTTACATTTCGAATGAAAGTGTTTGCTGAAGAGATTCGAGGATCAATCCCACCAGAAGGTGTCAGCGGTTGTTTTTTCATTTTGCATGAATACGCCATAAATAGGAAGATACGCAGGCCGATTTGTCCAGAAATCGACGCCTATTTTTCGAAGTATAGCAGCTATATTGTGTTAATATTACGTCAACATTAAAACGGCCCCTGATCAAATGTGGTGGTTCTTTTTATTCTAAATTACATAAGTAAGATTTGCATTTGACATCAATGATTATTAGGAATATGTAACAGCTGTCTAGTAACCAATTGATTAAGAAAATGGAATAGCGGAATGTTTTATTCCTGTTAATTAACTATTCTTTGGACTTACAATGTAGAATAATATTCCCTTATTAAGAAATAAATTTTTGAACGGAGAATAATCAGTCAGATATAGACGAGCTAAGGGTTTATCGTGCCCTAATCTTTCTTTAATCCCTTCTTTCGACTAGAATAGGCGAACGGGTTCGAATGTATCCAAAGAGATCCTTTTCCATATTTAGCTGCTATATGTTAGCGTGCTCCTTTGGCTGATCTCATGTTCGTCAGACAATGTGGCATATTCGCCTAAAGGTCTGGTTTTCATAAAACTATTTCTAAAGGCAGGTGAATCACGGTTCTACATGGGCAAAAACATTTCAGAAACAGGACGTGAGATAGAATTGTCTAAAAGGAGAAGGGTATACTGCTGCTTACAGGTAGATAAGAGAGATTATAGATCTTAATTGAAAATTATGGGAGCTGAATCTTAAGAAAGTTTGTAGAAAGTTAAGAAAGAACTATTTATGCTTGGTTAAGAGATTTAAGTGAAGAGATAAATTGTGCGGCCATCAATTATAAGGTGACACAAATTGTCTGCTTAGTCATGGTTATATCGTTACTCACACTGTTCACACGCGAATATACACATTTAAGTAACAGTACCATGAACACATTGGAAGCCTAGTGTTAATTTCAGACATTTACAAGAGTTAGTTCCAGCTCTGAGAGGGTCCGTTATCTGATGGACTAAGCCTCAGCCAGTTTTTCCCTAAATCTACGAATGAAGACTCGTTGATATAGTCTGCGGTACAATGGGAATCAGCAGTCGTCTTAACAACCCAGCTAATGATAGTGAATATTATATTATCCTACGCCATCTGAAATTATGATTCAATTTGCATCTACGCTTTGTATTATAATTCTTCATATATTAATTTGATAACTATTTTCCTGTCTAACATTTTGCGATTATATCCACTAATTAGTTTTGCTTTGAATACAAAATCCTGTTTCCGTTTAGAGTCAGGTTCAATGCTATCGGTAAACATTTTATAGAAATTCCTGAATGAGTTCCAGCTCTGAGGGTGTCCGTTATATGATGGACAAAGGCTCGTATTTTAACCAAATAACTGCATTATAACGGGAATCAGCTGTCGTCTTTAGACGAGATCGAACAAATAGGTTCTTTTACATGCACTTTCATACAAATGTAAGTCCTTCCAGTCTCAAAGAAAGACTTCTATTTTGAGGATATTAAAGGCTGGAATCGACTGCTATCCATAATATCGAGTTGCTGATAAAACGTTCAAAGAGTTAAAACTAAATTTAACTTCTGGCATGCAGTTTTTTAAAAAATTTCAAGAGAAATTGAGGTCTGTACTTGAAAATAAATGATTTTGAATTTAAATGCATTTGTTCTTTGCCGATATTCTATGAATTCCTTCCTTAATTAGAAAACCTCACGATTTCTTCATTTTTCATCCATATTTTATATGTGTAATCATTTTAAAATAAAACTCAACATACCCATGACCAGCAACACAACGTTTTTGTAATTAATCAAAGTCATTAGATTTCTTAGCTAACGGAAAATTTAAAGCCATATTTGGATCATAAGCTGTCTTAGGCGCAAATATTATGATCCGAATGGCGGACTGCATCTAGTTACACTTATTTTAATTTCTTGTATTATTCTTAGTATTTATCAGCAAACATTATTCTTGAAATTGGACTAGGAATCTCCATATTGTGAACAGCTTATATTTGCATAGAAATAGGCACTGTTATTAAATTCGTTTTTAAAGCCAAAAAAAAGAAAAAGCATTAAAATATGTACATTCTTGTTACTGACCAAATACATGTCATCTAGCAACTCATTCGCGATTGAGAATTTTAACAAAGCATTAGTTCAACCAAGCCCTACAAATATGAGTATTATGACGAATAAACCGCTCAATAAGGGATTAACGTCATTAAACTGGTTCTACCAGATTGAACTAAAGGTTGCAATATACAAGAGTGATAGAATCTCTCTTGGGAACCATCTCGGGACAATATGACTATTTATAATAAATCATAATAGTGCATCATCTTATCCAAAATTTTATCTTCATATATAGAGGTTAAGGGTCAGACAGCTGCTAAGATTATCCAACAAATTCTTTAGAATTTTCTAGATTTTAATTAACGACATCTTAATATCTTCCTTATGGTTGCTTAATCTATACTCCAAAAAGAATATCGAATCTGAGAACTAACCTTCTCATACCTGTTGTCTAGAAGCTGCATGATTTAAGATATAACATTTTAGAGTAGGGTTTCGAGACTACCAGTAAATCAGAGTAATGAGATGTATTTACCCTATTTCATCTAATACGAATATAAGTAACGTTGTCGATTGCTATAGCAAACATACGTTTGCTTTATCGGCACTCACAACAAAGACAATATGATATGGCAAGAGGTCTGACCTTCATTGAAATTCACTTATGGCCTGTGACTTAACGGTACTCGTGGCAGTGTAGCCGAGTGGCAAGCGTGTCAAGCTATCATCCTGCACTGTCCCGGTTCGACATCGCTGAGGGTGTTGATAAGACCGATGCGAAGTGGAAATTACAGTCCACCCTGGATGAGAAAAACTTTTGGGAAAGCAAGACTATGTGAAATTCAAGGGAAAACGTCAGCTCAACTCATAGCTGTGTGAAATTATACAGTTTTTTACACAATAAACAAAACTAACTATTTTCGCATTATTATCTTAGAAAGATTGAAAAATATTTATTGGTGTTAATTTTTTTGTAGTTGTGATGTTTTCACCCTATTTAGACTTAGTTGATGAAGGACTGGTAGTAGAATTTTCCTTGAATAATATGAGTTGGGCTGACGTTTTCATTGAATTTCACATAGTATTGCTTTCCCAAAAGTTACTTTGTCAAAGGTTGTTCTCGTCCAGGGTGAATTGCAATTTCGACCTTGCCTCGGTCTTATCAACAACCTCAGCGGAAGTCGAACCGAGACAGACTAAATTGAGTGAATACAACTCCTGCACTGTCGCGGTTCGCCTCTTGCTGAAGGTGTTTATAAGACCGATGTGAGGTTAAAACTGTTGTCCACCGTATATGTGAACATCTTTTAAGGAAGCAAGGCTATGTGAAATTTAATAAAAATGTCAACTACCAGTCCCCCATCACTTTAAACGAAATAGGGTGAATACATCTTATATTATGTGTAAATATTTCATATTCGTCAGGATAGTAAACGGAACCTAGCTGATACTTTGCACATTCGACAATAAAAATAATCTACACTTTAATCACATCTTTCTATCTTATTTTATTTAGCTTTTTTATTCTACCTACTTCCGCGGAAGTAAAATTAATTAATGGTTAGAGATCTTTATTTCAGCCTCTTGCTTTTGAAAAAGAATTTTTGATATATTCTCCTGAATTAGATTTTTATATTAATCGAAACATGGAGCCTATTTAAACACTAATTAAAATTACTTATTATAAGAACTTGGGTTAGCGAGTCAGTTTTGCTCGGGCTACAGCTTTTGATAGTCGTTCTATCCTATCTGAATGGGTAATTCTTTATCTTCCACACATTTTGCATTTTATGCCATTTATCCGTTTAGTGGTCTGTGTTTTGAAACTTTACCACATCATAAGTTATCAAACTTTCTCATATGAGATGGCAGCGTTCACTATGCTTGACGTGAAAGCCAAAAGGGAAGTTGTTTGCAAAAAAATATTTATCTGAGTAAAATAATATTAGATTAAAACCTTAGATTAACCTATTTCAATTTACATCTATGTTTCCCGTTTTCACTGCATCAAATTTTATAAAGTTGCCTTCATTCAAATTAAGAGTAATAAATGAAGTACTTATATTTAATGCGACATTTAGAGTGAGTCATCATCTCAATTAATCTAACCTATTTTAGAACATAACATTTGTAATACTTGCATGTTTTATCAATTATAGCTATTGAATAAATTTTCAAGAGATTAAACAATTAATGCTTGAATATTAAACTAACTAATTATTTGCATGGAGCTATAAAAGTATACATTAATTTGTACAAAATTAATTAAATTTCGTCTGTACTACAACCAGGCCTAGTCTCCAATGCATGATGTTGTAAACAAGTAAAATTGTTTTTCAACTTATGGGATCAAAACATACTTCCAAAGATGTTAATTCCTCCTAGAACGGGACATATTCTGCCATTCCGTTATCCGTGGCAGTATGCGTGTAAAATTTACAGAAATTTGAACTCAAACGCTAAGTAGAATGCGGAATATATCGAGACCAATTAACCACATAACCACATTGACTTATGTTATTTTGATTTTAATATTCAAATAGCATAATAGAAATCAATCCCTTGCAGCAACACTCGGAGGATTGTAATGAATTCTAATTATTGAAGTGCCTACTTGCTATCCCCGTATGTTTTTAAAAAATACTGTTAGATATGGTAGAGATGAGCCCGCTAGCAACGCTCCGATCGAATTTATTTATTTTATATGTTATCCTTTTTTACTCAAACATGTAACCTCTAAGTGAGAAACTTTCTTCAAAGGAAATATCGAATTAGCTATTAACATATTTCATTATGGTAAAAGTTTAATTAAATATTAAATGTTGTAAAGCAATTTATATTCATTTTTTTATCTTAGGCACGATTTTAGGATATAGTTTGCTCATAATAATAATAGTATTAATCGTGTGTTATTTCACTATATATCCTAATTTGAAAAAAAGCTGTGGAGACAGAATAAATAACATATGCTGTTTAACATAGTCACCTCCGTATTCGACCCAAGTTGTGATGGAAATTGTGTAATGAAATAGAGCCGACATACGAATTAAAGTGAGATCTTGCTAAAAACTTTTTATTATAGTGTACGCCATGTACTATTGTTGGTCAGTATTAGAGATTAAAATAAGTCGGCTGATACCAATTTTAATTTACTTCCATTATGGTCTTTTAATAAGTCACGAGTGTTTGGAGAGAAGGAGTTGTCTAGTGATATGCCATTCAGTATCACAAAGAAGTTCTTACTCACTATTCACTCCAAAAATATCCTATACGTAAACATGAATATAATTTTCTAGTTTTTAGTTAGCAAGCTAATGTAGTAAGAATAAAGATTTGAATTGAATTTCTTGAATTATTAAATTTCCATCTTAAGCATAAGACACTAAATATTTTTCAATATCTCAAAATAATATACGAAAATGGATTAAACAAAGCTGGAATTGCATATGATGTGAACACACACATTCTTTTGTCATTGTTTCATGCTGGTGGTAATATTCCTTGTCACTTGAAGTCGTTTATTTTATACATTCGACATGATGACTGTGTGGGTGGGATATAAATAGCCCTAGGACGAGTTAGTAACGACTACCTGGCTCTAGGAATTCAACTTCTCAAACTGAAGGATATTTGTCCAACAGAACTGGTGAAATATCATCAGTTTTCAAACTCATTAATGACTAGTTGAATATCCTCTAATAAGCTCAATTGAAACCTACATGCTGGAATCAAATGAATATGTGGTTTATATAAGTTTTGAGAAAAGGTTGAGAATAATTCCAGCGAAGACAAAAATAAAGCATTTCCTTTAGAAATAATGCAATACAATTCAATCAGTAAAATTAATGACTTTAAAGCTCTAACTCGATTATTCAAAATAAAAATGCTATTGTATAAGATAATTTCTTACACTTCACTGAGAACTATGTAGTGCTAATCAATGCATACATTTCAATTATCCACCTTAAGTCCTTAATAAAACGTATAATCTCGCCTCATTGACCCACCCTCAAAGCGTAGATAGTAGGGGCACTCCGAAACAAGCAAGGAGGTCTCGTGGATAACGTTGACCTCAACATCGTAAGAAAGCCAAACGGCCGCAGTACAACGAATTTAAACGTCTTCTTCTGGTGAGATCGCCTTAAGTATCTCTTCGTAGGTATGAAGACAAAGATGCTCTGGACTTTTGTGTGGTCGCAGTCTCCTTTAGTTTGGGAATGTACCACGTCCACGGTTCAACTTTGGAAATGATCATGCAGACAAATGACCTCGGACTGGGTGCGTTCCAATAAGTCTTAAGTATCTCTTCTTCATAGACTTTCATAAAGAATGAATCTTTACAACAATGTTATCTCAGGAGATTTAACAAAACCAGTATCTCTTCGTTTTTATCAATAAAGTGGTAAAATAAACAAGTTATATTTTAATAATCGTGCATCTTTACTATTAAATTTATTTCAAATTGAAAAATTAAATGCTATACATGTGCTTAGAAGCCCTCCAAACTTATCATTAATACAAGCTATAATCTTATTTAAATAGTCTGCAGACTTCGCCGAGCACTTAATAAAATAAATCAAATGATTAAACAAAACTGAAAGATTGAAATGAAGAATTTTTTTTACATTTTATTTTATAGAAATATAGTACAAGTAGAAAGTAAAAACATTTATTGATTGCAATTCTTATAATAAATTCTGCCACAACATTTTCATATCTTTACTTTTTGAGGAAAATCTACGTTAAAGTTTGCTAATAGACATTAGATTGTAGTAAATAGATGATCTCTGTCGAGGTGTGCAATAAATTTAAGGCTCTAATTTAAAGCAAAATAATGTGAATATTATCTAAAACTAATGAAAACAACAGCTATAAACTGGCTTTGTTTAGATTTTCCACATATTTTGATATTTTTCTAGCTATTTCTCAAATCAAATACATTTTCCTATTCTTTCATTTACATTTCTTAAATGGGTTTTCTTTCATTAATGACAGAAAGAGATTGAAAACTCATTTAAAACATTTATCAAATATCTAAATGTTTTGTATTTATCCATAGATCTTCTACATCATTCCTTCGTTAAGTTGTAATCATTAAATGTTTTCCAATTAAACTTGTAATATATTTCTCCAAATAAAATAAAGAACGACTGCCTTATTTCAATCTTGCAGTTTTATTTTAATCCTTTGATTGTTTTATTATTTTTCGTATTTGAGTTGAGTTTCGAGACTACCAGTAATTCTTTAATATGAGATGCATTCACCCCATTTCGTTTCAGGCGTTGAATGACTAGTAGTCAAATTTTCTCATAATGTTATGAGTAGAGCTGACGTTTCCATTGCATTTCACATTACGAATAAGTACTGGGCGCACCAGACTGTGACGCCGATCAATACTTGTTCAGATTTCGTACGTCATGTTACCGCCAAAATTTAAATGTAATAACGACAGGTCTCATCAACTGTCACGGTTCGACTCTCGCTGGAAGTGTTGATAAGGCCGATGTGAGGTTGAAACTGCAGTCCACACCGGACGAGAAGATCTTTTGTAAAAGCAAGGCAAGTGAAATTCAATGGAAACGTCAACTCTACTGGTAGTCTCAAAACTATACTCAAATACGAAAAATAATATTACAACAAAAGGATTAATATACAACTACAAGATTTGAATAAAGAAACCGTTCTTTATGTTTATTTGAAGAAATATAGAGAAAGTTTAAATGGTAAACATTTATTGATTGCAATTCTCTAATTAAATTCTTTCCAAAAATATTCGAATCTATACTTTTTGAGGAAATAGCATGGTCAGTTTGCTCTTAGATATTAGAGTGTAGTAAATTGCTGTTCTCTGCATATATTTTCAAATCTGCAGTAACGATTATGTTCTAAATGAAAGTGAAATAAGGTAAATAATATTTAAAGCTAAAGAATATTTTGGACAGGATTTGATCCTCATTATGAGGTATATTCAGCATATTTATTTAAGGTGATATGCCTCATTATCCTACATTTAGCTTTCTGAAGGGTATTATAATGCAGGATTTATCGCGGATTTTACATCATCTTAGCTACTCCGGTTAAAACCAAAAAAGAAATTTAATTATATAATTTAAACTTGTTAGAATGATAAAGGACGGGAGGGAAATTTC
>CAAALY010244122.1:1069-29654 GCA_900617795.1 Protopolystoma xenopodis
TCTCATAACATCTCATCACATCTCATCTCATCTCATCTCATCTCATCTCATCTCATCTCATCTCATCTCATCTCATCCCATCTCATCTCTCTCATCTTGACACATCTCATCACATCTCATCACATCTCATCTCATCTCATCTCATCTCATCTCATCTCATCGTCCCATCTCAACTCATCTCATCTCATCTCATCTCATCTCATCTCATCTCATCTCATCTCATCTCATCTCACTCATCTCATCTCATTTCATCTCACCTCATCTCATCTCATCTCATCTCATCTCATCTCATCTCATCTCATCTCATCTCATCTCATCCCATCTCAACTTATCTCATCTCATCTCATCTCATCTCATCTCATCTCATCTCATCTCATCTCATCTCATCTGTCTCAACTCATCTCATCTCATCTCATCTCATCTCATCTCATCTCATCTCATCTCATCTCATCTCATCTCACTCATATCATCTAATCTCATCTCAGCTCACCTCATCTCATCTCATCTCATCTCATCTCATCTCATCTCATCTCATCTCATCTCATCT
The DNA here is from genome assembly GCA_900617795.1 of Protopolystoma xenopodis. Classification (NCBI taxonomy): domain Eukaryota; kingdom Metazoa; phylum Platyhelminthes; class Monogenea; order Polystomatidea; family Polystomatidae; genus Protopolystoma; species Protopolystoma xenopodis. The sequence goes on from CAAALY010244122.1 coordinate 1,617, forward strand.
CATCTTCGTATCTCATCTCATCTCATCTCATCTCATCTCATCTCATCTCATCTCATCTCATCTCATCTCATCTCACACTCATCTCATCTCATCTCATCTCATCTCATCTCATCTTATCTCATCTCATCTCATCTCATCTCATCTCAATCATCTCATCTCATATCATCTAATCTCATCTCATCTCATCTAATCATCTCAAATCATCTCATCTCATCTCATCTCATCTCATCTCATCTCATCTCATCTCATCTCATCTCATCCCATCTCAACTTATCTCATCTCATCTCATCTCATCTCATCTCATCTCATCTCATCTCATCTCATCTCATCTCATATCTCATCTCATCTCATCTCATCCCATCTCATCTTATCTCATCTCATCTCATCTCATCTCATCTCATCTAATCGCATCTCATCACATCAAATGTCACTTCATCTCTACTCATCTCATCTCATCTCATCTCATCTCATCTCACTCATTTCATCTCATCTCATCTCATTACATCTTTTCTCATCTTAACTAATCTCATCTCATCTCATTTTACATCATATCATCTCATCCCATTTTATCTCATCTCATCTAATCTCATCTCATCTAATCTCATCACATCTCATCTCATCTCATCTCATCTCATCATCTCATCTCATCTCATCTCATCCATCTCCTCTTCATCTCGGATGAGCTCATCTCATCTCATCTCATCTCATCTCATCTCATCTCATCTCATCTCATCTCATCTCATCTCATCTCTCGTTCATCTCATCTCATCTCATCTCATTTATCTCATCTCATCTCATCTCATCTCATCTCATCTCATCTCGTTTCATCTCATCTCATCTCATCTCATCTCATCTCATCTCATCTCATCTCATCTCATCTCATCTCATCTCCTTTCATCTCATCTCATCTCATCTCATCTCATCTCATCTCATCTCATCTCATCTCATCCATCTCCTCTACCATCTCATCTCATCTCATCTCATCTCATCTCATCTCATCTCATCTCATCTCATCTCATCTCATCTCAAATCATCTCATATTAACTCAACTCAACTCAACTCAACTCAACACAACTCAACTCAACTCAACTCAACTCAAATATCTCATCTCATCTCATCTCATCTCATCTCATCTAATCTCTTCTTATCTCATCTCATCTCATCTTATCTCTCATCTCATCTCATCTCATCTCATCTCATCTCATCTCATCTCATCTCATCTCATCTCATCAATTTCATTTCATCTCATCTCATCTCATCTCATCTCATCTCATCTCATCTCATCTCATCTCATCTCATCTCTCTCATTTCATCTCATCTCATCTCATCTCATCTCATCTCATCTCATCTCATCTCATCTCATCTCATCTCCTCATTTCATCTCATCTCATCTCATCTCATCTCATCTCATCTCATCTCATCTCATCTCATCTCATCTCTCTCATCTCATCTCATCTCATCTCATCTCATTTCACCTCATTTCATCTCATCTCATCTCATCTCATCTCATCTCATCGCACCTCATTTCATCTCATCTCATCTCATCTCATCTCATCTCATCTCATCTCATCTCATCTCATCTCATCTCCCTCATTTCATCTCATCTCATCTCATCTCATCTCATCTCATCTCATCTCATCTCATCTCATCTCATCTCATCATTTCATCTCATCTCATCTCATCTCATCTCATCTCATCTCATCTCATCTCATCTCATCAATATCATATCATATCATCTCATCTCATCTCATCTCATCTCATCTCATCTCATCTCATCTCATCTCATCTCTTGTCATCTTATCTCATCTCATCTCATCTCATCTCATCTCATCTCATCTCATCTCATCTCATCTCATCTCAATCATCTAATCTCATCTCATCTCATCTCATCTCATCTCATCTCATCTCATCTCATCTCATCTCATCTCATCGCATCTTATCTCATCTCATCTCATCTCATCTCATCTCATCTCATCTCATCTCATCTCATCTCATCTCATCTTCTCATCTCATCTCATCTCATCTCATCTCATCTCATCTCATCTCATCTCATCTCACCTATTTCATCTCATCTCATATCATCTCATCTCATCTCATCTCATCTCATCTCATCTCATCTCATCTCATCTCATCATATCATCTCATCCCATCTCATCTCATCTCATCTCATCTCATCTCATCTCATCTCATCTCATCTCATCCCAGCTCATGTCATCTCGAATCAACTCATTTAATCTCATATCATCTCATCTCATCTCATCTCATCTCATCTCATCTCATCTCATCTCATCTCATCTCAGGATCTCATCCCATCCCATCTCATCTTATCTCATCTTATCTCATCCCATTTCATCTTATCGCATCTCATCTCCATCTTTCAGCTCATCTCATCTCATCTCATCTCATCTCATCTCATCTCATCTCATCTCATCTCATCTCATCTCATTTTAAATCATCTCATCTCATCTCATCTCATCTCATCTCATCTCATCTCATCTCATCTCATCTCATCTCATCACATCGACATCTCATCTCATCTCATCTCATCTCATCTCATCTCATCTCATCTCATATCATGTCATCTCATCTCATCATCATCACATCTCTTCTCTTCTCAACTCATCTCATCTCATCTCATCTCATCTCATCTCATCTCATCTTAATTCATCTCATCTCATCTCATCTCATCTCATCTCATCTCATGTCATCTCATCTCATGTCATTTCATCTCCCTAATCTCATCTCATCACATCTCATCTCATTTCAGCTTATCTCATCTCATCGCATCTCATCTTATTTTTTATCATCTCATCTCATGTCATGTCATCTCATCTCATCTCATGTCATGTCATGTCATCTCATCTCATGTCATCTCATATTCATCTTATCTCATCTCATCTCATCTCATCTTATCTCATCTCATCTCATCTCATCTCATCTCATCTCTATCATCTCAACTCATCTCATCTAATCTCATCTCATCTCATCTCATCTCTTCTTATCTCATCTCATCTCATCTCATCTCATCTCATCTCAACTCATGCGCACAATCTCATCTCATCTCATCTCATCTCATCTCATCTCATCTCATCTCATCTCATCTTCTCATCTCGTCTCATCTCATCTCATCTCATCTCATCTCATCTCATCTCATCTCATCTCATCTCATCTCAACATCTTTATCTCATCTCATCTCATCTCATCTCATCTCATCTCAACTCATCTCATCTCATCTCTTCTCATCTCATCTCATCTCATCTCCTCTCATCTCATCTCATCTCATCTCATCTCATTCTCATCTCATCTCATCTCATCTCCTCTCATCTCATCTCATCTCATCTCATCTCATCTCATCTCATCTTAATCTCATCTCATCTCATCTCCTCTCATCTCATCTCATCTCATCTCATCTCATCTCATCTCATCTCATCTCCTCATTCTTCTAATCTCATCTCATCTCCTCTCATCTCATCTCATCTCATCTCATCTCATCTCATCTCATCTCATCTCAACATCTCATCTCCTCTCCTCTCATCTCATCTCATCTCATCTCATCTCATCTCATCTCATCTCATCTCATCTTTCATCTCATCTCCTCTCATCTCATCTCATCTCATCTCATCTCATCTCATCTCATCTCATCTCATCTCATACTGATCTCATCTTATCTCATCTCATCTCATCTCATCTCATCTCATCCCATCTCAACTGATCTCATCTCATATCATCTCATCTCAACCCATCTCATCTCATCTCATCTCATCTCATCTCATCTCATCACATCACATCATATGTCTCAATATCTCATCTCATCTCATCTCATCCCATCTCATCTTATCTCATCTCATCTCATCTCATCTCATCTCATCTCATCTCATCTCATCTCATCTCATCTCATCTCATCTCATCTCATCTCATCTCATTTCATCTCATCTTATCCCTCATCTCATCTCATTACATCTCATCTCATCTCATCTCATCTCATCTCATCTCATCTCATCTCATCTCATTTCATCTCATCTCATCCCATCTCATCTCAGCTAATCTCATCTCATCTCATCTCATCTCATCTCATCTCATCTCCTCTCTTCTCATCTCATCTCATCTCAGGCTCATATCAGCTCATCTCAGCTCATCTCATCTCAACTCATCTTTTCTTATCTCATCTCATTTCATCTCATCTCCTCTCATCTCACATCTCATCTCCTCTCCTCTCATCTCATCTAATCTCATCTTATCTCATCTCATCTCATCTTATCTAATCTCATCTCATCTCATCTCATCTCATCTCATCTCATCTCATCTCATCTCCTCTCATCTCATCTCATCTCATCTCATCTCATCTCATCTCATCTTAATCTCATCTCATCTCATCTCCTCTCATCTCATCTCATCTCATCTCATCTCATCTCATCTCATCTCATCTCCTCATTCTTCTAATCTCATCTCATCTCCTCTCATCTCATCTCATCTCATCTCATCTCATCTCATCTCATCTCATCTCAACATCTCATCTCCTCTCCTCTCATCTCATCTCATCTCATCTCATCTCATCTCATCTCATCTCATCTCATCTTTCATCTCATCTCCTCTCATCTCATCTCATCTCATCTCATCTCATCTCATCTCATCTCATCTCATCTCATCTCATCTAATCTCCTCACATCTCATCTCATCTCATCTCATCTCATCTCATCTCATCTCATCTCATCTCATCTCATCTCATCCTCTCCTCTCATCTCATCTCATCTCATCTCATCTCATCTCATCTCATCTCATCTCATCTCATCTCATCCCACCTCCTCTCATCTCATCTCATCTCATCTCATCTCATCTCATCTCATCTCATCTCATCTCATCTCATCTTATCCCATCTCATCTCATCTCATCTCATCTCATCTCATCTCATCTCATCTCATCTCATCTCATCTCATCTTCTCTCCTCTCATCTCATCTCATCTCATCTCATCTCATCTCATCTCATCTCATCTCATCTCATCTCATCTCACACTCATCTCATCTCATCTCATCTCATCTCATCTCATCTTATCTCATCTCATCTCATCTCATCTCATCTCAACTCATCTCATCTCATCTCATCTCATCTCATCTCATCTCATTTCATCTCATCTCATCTCATCTCATCTCAAATCATCTCATCTCATCTCATCTCATCTCATCTCATCTCATCTCCCATCTCATCTCATCTCATCTCATCTCAGCTCATCTCATCTCATCTCATCTCATCTCATCTCATAATCTCATCTCATCTCATCTCATCTCAGCTCATCTCATCTCATCTCATCTCATCTCATCTCATCTCATCTCTCTCATCTCATCTCATCTCATCTCAACTCATCTCATCTCATCTCATCTCATCTCATCTCATCTCATCTCTTCATCTCATCTCATCTCATCTCAATATCTTATCTTATCTAATCTCATCTCATCTCATCTCATCTCATCTCATCTCATCATATCTTATCTGTTCGCTCATCTCAGCTCATCTCATCTCATTTTATTTCATTTCAGCTAAGCTCATCTCATCACATCTCATCTCATACTCATCTCAACTCATCTCATCTTATCTCATCTCATCTCATCTCATCTCATCTCATCTCATCTCATCTCATTATTTCATCTCATCTCATCTTATCTCATCTCATCTCATCTCATCTCATCTCATCTCATCTCATCTCATCTCCCTCATTGATCTAATCTAATTTGATCTGATCTGATTTAATCTGATCTGATCTGCGATCTGATCTGATCTCATTTCATTTAATATTATTTCATCACATCCAATCTCATCTCATCTCATCTCATCTACTCATCTCATCTCATCTCATCTCATATCATCTCATCTCATCTTATCTCATCTCATCTCATCTCATCTCATGCTCATCTCATTTCATCTTATCTCATCTCATCTCATCTCATCTCATCTCATCTCATCTCATCTCATCTCATGCTCATCTCAGCTCATCTCATCTCATTTTATTTCATTTCAGCTAAGCTCATCTCATCACATCTCATCTCATACTCATCTCAACTCATCTCATCTTATCTCATCTCATCTCATCTCATCTCATCTCATCTCATCTCATCTCATTATTTCATCTCATCTCATCTTATCTCATCTCATCTCATCTCATCTCATCTCATCTCATCTCATCTCATCTCCATCTCATCTCATCTTATCTCATCTCATCTCATCTCATCTCATCTCATCTCATCTCATCTCATCTCGCTCATCTCATTTCATCTTATCTCATCTCATCTCATCTCATCTCATCTCATCTCATCTCATCTCATCTCATATAATTTCATCTCATCTTATCTCATCTCATCTCATCTCATCTCATCTCATCTCATCTCATCTCATCTCATCTAATCTCATTTCATCTTATCTCATCTCATCTCATCTCATCTCATCTCATCTCATCTCATCTCATCTCATCTCCTCTCATCTCATCTTCTCTCATCTCATCTCATCTCATCTCATCTCATCTCATCTCATCTCATCTCATCTCACTTATCTCATCTTATCTCATCTCATCTCATCTCATCTCATCTCATCTCATCTCATGTCAACTCATCTCAAAATCTTATCTCATCTCATCTTATCTCATCTCATCTCATCTCATCTCATCTCATCTCATCTCATCTCATCTCTTCTTATCTCATCTCATCTTATCTCATCTCATCTCATCTCATCTCATCTCATCTCATCTCATCTCATCTCACTCTCATCTCATCTTCTCTCATCTCATCTCATCTCATCTCATCTCATCTCATCTCATCTCATCTCATCTCACTTATCTCATCTTATCTCATCTCATCTCATCTCATCTCATCTCATCTCATCTCATCTCATCTCATCTCATATCTACTTCATTTCAACTCATCTCATCTCATCTCATCTCATCTCATCTCATCTCATCTCATCTCATCTCATCTCATCCCATCTCAACTTATCTCATCTCATCTCATCTCATCTCATCTCATCTCATCTCATCTCATCTCATCTCATCTTATTCATTTCATCTCATCTCATCTCATCTCATCTCATCTCATCTCATCTCATCTCATCTTATCTCATCTCGATCTCATTCTATCTCATCTCATCTCATCTCATCTCATCTTATCACATTCATCTTATCTCATCTCATCTTAACTTATCTCATCTCATCTTATCTCATCTTATCTCATCTCATCTCATCTCATCTAATCTAATCTCATCTCATTAACTTATCTCATCTCATCTCATCTCATCTCATCTAATCTTATCTCATCTCATCTCATCTCATCTCATCTCATTATCTAATCTCATATCATCTTATCTCATTTCATCTCATCTTATCTCAACTCATCTCATCTCATCTCATTTATCTCATCTCATCTTATCTCATCTCAACTCATCTCATCTCATCTCATCTCATCTCATCTCATCTCATCTCCAACTCATCTCAACTCATCTCAACTCATCTCATCTCATCTCATCTCATCTCATCTCATCTCATCTCATCTCATCTCTCATCTCAACTCATCTCATCTCATCTCATCTCATCTCATCTCATCTCATCTCATCTCATCTCATCTCAATCATCTCAACTCATCTCATCTCATCTCATCTCATCTCATCTCATCTCACTCATCTCATCTTATCTAATCTCATCTCATCTCATCTCATCTCATCTCATCTCATCTCATCTCATCTCATCTCATCTCATCTCTTCTAATCTCATCTCATCTCATCTCATCTCATCTCATCTCATCTCATCTCATCTCATCTCATTATCTCATCTTCACTCATCTTATCTCATCTCATCTCATCTCATCTCATCTCATCTCATCTCATCTCATCTCATCTCATCTCAATTATCTCATCTTATCTCATCTCATCTCATCTCATCTCATCTCATCTCATCTCATCTCATCTCATCTCACAATCTCATCTAATCTCATCTCATCTCATCTCATCTCATCTCATCTCATCTCATCTCATCTCATCTCATCTAATCTCATCTTATCTCATCTCATCTCATCTCATCTCATCTCATCTCATCTCATCTCATCTCATCTCATCCTCGCTCATCTTATCTCATCTCATCTCATCTCATCTCATCTCATCTCATCTCATCTCATCTCATCTCATCTCAATATTATCTCATATCATCTCATCTCATCTCATCTCATCTCATCTCATCTCATCTCATCTCATCTCATCTCATCCCATCTCACTCATCTCATGTCATTTCATCTCATCTCATCTCATCTCATCTCATCTCATCTCATCTCATCTCATCTCATAATATCATATCATATCATCTCATCTCATCTCATCTCATCTCATCTCATCTCATCTCATCTCATCTCATCTCTTGTCATCTTATCTCATCTCATCTCATCTCATCTCATCTCATCTCATCTCATCTCATCTCATCTCATCTCAATCATCTAATCTCATCTCATCTCATCTCATCTCATCTCATCTCATCTCATCTCATCTCATCTCATCTCATCGCATCTTATCTCATCTCATCTCATCTCATCTCATCTCATCTCATCTCATCTCATCTCATCTCATCTCATCTTCTCATCTCATCTCATCTCATCTCATCTCATCTCATCTCATCTCATCTCATCTCACCCATCTCCTCTCATCTCATCTCATCTCATCTCTTCTCATCTCATCTCATCTCATCTCATCTCATCTCATCTCATCTCAACTCATCTCATCTCATCTCATCTCTTCTCATCTCATCTCATCTCATCTCATCTCATCTCATCTCATCTCCTCTTATCTCATCTCATCTCATTTCATCTCATCTCATCTCATCTCATCTCATCTCATCTCATCTCATCTCATCTCATCTTATCTCATCTCATTTCATCTCATCTCATCTCATCTCATCTCATCTCATCTCATCTCATCTCATCTCATTTCATCTCATCTCATTTCATCTCATCTCATCTCATCTCATCTCATCTCATCTCATCTCATCTCATCGCATCTCATCTCATCTCATTTCATCTCATCTCATCTCATCTCATCTCATCTCATCTCATCTCATCTCATCTCATGTCATCTCCTCTCATCTCATCTCATTTCATCTCATCTCATCTCATCTCATCTCATCTCATCTCATCTCATCTCATCTCCCTCATCTCATCTCATTACATCTCATCTCATCTCATCTCATCTCATCTCATCTCATCTCATCTCATCTCATTTCATCTCATCTCATCTGCGCACATCTCAACTCATCTTGTCAACTCATCTCATCTCATCTCATCTCAACTCATCTCATCTCATCTCATCTCATCTCATCTCATCTCATCCCATCTCATCTCATCTCATCTCATCTCATTGCATCTCATCTCATCTCATCTCATCTCATCTCATCTCATCTCACTAATCTCATCTCATCTCATCTCAGCTCATCTCATCTCATCTCATCTCATCTCATCTCATCTCATCTCATCTCCTAATCTTCTCTCATCTCATCTCATCTCAACTCATCTCATCTCATCTCATCTCATCTCATCTCATCTCATCTCATCTCACTCATCTTAGCTCATCTCATCTCATCTCAACTCATCTCATCTCATCTCATCTCATCTCATCTCATCTCATCTCATCTCATCATCTCATCTCATTTCATCTCATCTCATCTCAAGTCATCTCATCTCATCTCATCTCATCTCATCTCATCTCATCTCATCTCATCCATCTTATCTCATCTCATCTCAACTCATCTCATCTCATCTCATCTCATCTTATCTCATCTCATCTCATCTCCTCTCATCTCATCTCAACTCATCTCATCTCATCTCATCTCATCTCATCTCATCTCATCTCATCTCATCTCAATCTCATCTCATCTCACCTCATCTCATCTCATCTCATTTCATCTCATCTCATCTCATCTCATCTCATCTCATCTTATCTCATCTCAACTCATCTCATCTCATCTCATCTCATCTCATCTCATCTATCTCATCTCATCTTATCTCATCTCAACTCATCTCATCTCATCTCATCTCATCTCATCTCATCTCATCTCCAACTCATCTCAACTCATCTCAACTCATCTCATCTCATCTCATCTCATCTCATCTCATCTCATCTCATCTCATCTCTCATCTCAACTCATCTCATCTCATCTCATCTCATCTCATCTCATCTCATCTCATCTCATCTCATCTCACCTCTCACATCTCAGATAATCTCATCTCATCTCATCTCATCTCATCTCATTTCATCTCATCTCATCGCATCTCGTCTCATCTCATCTTATCTCATCTCATCTAAACTCATCTTACCTTATCTAATCTAATCTAATCTAATCTAATTTCTCACATCTCAGATAATCTCATCTCATCTCATCTCATCTCATCTCATTTCATCTCATCTCATCGCATCTCATTCATCTCATCTCATCTCATCTGATCTCATCTGATCTCATCTGATCTCAGTTCATCTCATCTCATCTCATTTCATCTCATTTCATCTTGTCTCATCTCATCTCATCTCATCTCATCTCATCTCATCTCATCTCCTCTCATCTAATCTCACCTAATCTCATCTCATCTCATCTCATCTCACTCATCTCATCTTATCTAATCTCATCTCATCTCATCTCATCTCATCTCATCTCATCTCATCTCATCTCATCTCATCTCATCTCTTCTAATCTCATCTCATCTCATCTCATCTCATCTCATCTCATCTCATCTCATCTCATCTCATTATCTCATCTTCACTCATCTTATCTCATCTCATCTCATCTCATCTCATCTCATCTCATCTCATCTCATCTCATCTCATCTCAATTATCTCATCTTATCTCATCTCATCTCATCTCATCTCATCTCATCTCATCTCATCTCATCTCATCTCACAATCTCATCTAATCTCATCTCATCTCATCTCATCTCATCTCATCTCATCTCATCTCATCTCATCTCATCTATTCATTTCATCTCATCTCATCTCATCTCATCTCATCTCATCTCATCTCATCTCATCTTATCTCATCTCGATCTCATCTCATCTCATCGCTTCTCATCTCATCTTATCTCATCTCATCTCATCTCATCTCATACATCTCATCTCATCTCATATCATCTCATCTTATCTCAATTCATCTCATCTCATCTTAACTGATCTCATCTTTCATCTTATCTCATCTCATCTCATCTCATCTCATCTCATCTCATCTCATCTCATCTCAATCTCATCTCATTTCTTCTCATCTCATCTCATCTCATCTCATCTCATCTCATCTCATCTCATCTCATCTCACCCATCTCATTTCATCTCATCTCATCTCATCTCATCTCATCTCATCTCATCTCATCTCATCTCATCTCACTCATCTAATTTCATCTCATCTCATCTCATCTCATCTCATCTCATCTCATCTCATCTCATCTCATCTCATCGAATCTCATTTCATCTCATCTCATCTCATCTCATCTCATCTCATCTCATCTCATCTCATCTCATCTCATCTAATTTCATTTCATCTCATCTCATCTCATCTCATCTCATCTCATCTCATCTCATCTCATCTCATCTCATCTCTCTCATTTCATCTCATCTCATCTCATCTCATCTCATCTCATCTCATCTCATCTCATCTCATCTCATCTCCTCATTTCATCTCATCTCATCTCATCTCATCTCATCTCATCTCATCTCATCTCATCTCATCTCATCTCTCTCATCTCATCTCATCTCATCTCATCTCATTTCACCTCATTTCATCTCATCTCATCTCATCTCATCTCATCTCATCGCACCTCATTTCATCTCATCTCATCTCATCTCATCTCATCTCATCTCATCTCATCTCATCTCATCTCATCTCCCTCATTTCATCTCATCTCATCTCATCTCATCTCATCTCATCTCATCTCATCTCATCTCATCTCATCTCATCATTTCATCTCATCTCATCTCATCTCATCTCATCTCATCTCATCTCATCTCATCTCATCAATATCATATCATATCATCTCATCTCATCTCATCTCATCTCATCTCATCTCATCTCATCTCATCTCATCTCTTGTCATCTTATCTCATCTCATCTCATCTCATCTCATCTCATCTCATCTCATCTCATCTCATCTCATCTCAATCATCTAATCTCATCTCATCTCATCTCATCTCATCTCATCTCATCTCATCTCATCTCATCTCATCTCATCGCATCTTATCTCATCTCATCTCATCTCATCTCATCTCATCTCATCTCATCTCATCTCATCTCATCTCATCTTCTCATCTCATCTCATCTCATCTCATCTCATCTCATCTCATCTCATCTCATCTCACCTTCATTTCATCTCATCTCATCTCATGTCATCTCCTCTCATCTCATCTCATCTCATCTCATCTCATCTCATCTCTATCTGATCTCATCTCATCTCATCTCATCTCAACTCATCTCATCTCATCTCATCTCATCTCATCTCATCTCCTCATCTCATCTCATCTCATCTCATCTCAACTCATCTCATCTCATCTCATCTCATCTCATCTCATCTCATTTCATCTCATCTCATCTCATCTCATCTCAACTAATCTCATCTCAACTCATCTCATCTCATTTCATCTCATCTCATCTCATCTCATCTCATCTCATCACATCCATCTGCGCACAATCTCATCTCATCTCATCTCATCTCATCTCATCTCATCTCATCTCATCTCATCTTCTCATCTCGTCTCATCTCATCTCATCTCATCTCATCTCATCTCATCTCATCTCATCTCATCTCATCTCAACATCTAATCTCATCTCATTACCTCTCATCTCATCTCAACTCAGCGCCTAACTTATCCCATCTCATCTCATCTGATCTCATCCCATCCCATCTCATCTTATCTCATCTTATCTCATCCCATTTCATCTTATCGCATCTCATCTCCATCTTTCAGCTCATCTCATCTCATCTCATCTCATCTCATCTCATCTCATCTCATCTCATCTCATCTCATCTCATTTTAAATCATCTCATCTCATCTCATCTCATCTCATCTCATCTCATCTCATCTCATCTCATCTCATCTCATCACATCGACATCTCATCTCATCTCATCTCATCTCATCTCATCTCATCTCATCTCATATCATGTCATCTCATCTCATCATCATCACATCTCTTCTCTTCTCAACTCATCTCATCTCATCTCATCTCATCTCATCTCATCTCATCTTAATTCATCTCATCTCATCTCATCTCATCTCATCTCATCTCATGTCATCTCATCTCATGTCATTTCATCTCCCTAATCTCATCTCATCACATCTCATCTCATTTCAGCTTATCTCATCTCATCGCATCTCATCTTATTTTTTATCATCTCATCTCATGTCATGTCATCTCATCTCATCTCATGTCATGTCATGTCATCTCATCTCATGTCATCTCATATTCATCTTATCTCATCTCATCTCATCTCATCTTATCTCATCTCATCTCATCTCATCTCATCTCATCTCTATCATCTCAACTCATCTCATCTAATCTCATCTCATCTCATCTCATCTCTTCTTATCTCATCTCATCTCATCTCATCTCATCTCATCTCCTTCATTTCATCTCATCTCATCTCATGTCATCTCCTCTCATCTCATCTCATCTCATCTCATCTCATCTCATCTCTATCTGATCTCATCTCATCTCATCTCATCTCAACTCATCTCATCTCATCTCATCTCATCTCATCTCATCTCCTCATCTCATCTCATCTCATCTCATCTCAACTCATCTCATCTCATCTCATCTCATCTCATCTCATCTCATTTCATCTCATCTCATCTCATCTCATCTCAAATCATCTCATCTCATCTCATCTCATCTCATCTCATCTCATCTCCCATCTCATCTCATCTCATCTCATCTCAGCTCATCTCATCTCATCTCATCTCATCTCATCTCATAATCTCATCTCATCTCATCTCATCTCAGCTCATCTCATCTCATCTCATCTCATCTCATCTCATCTCATCTCTCTCATCTCATCTCATCTCATCTCAACTCATCTCATCTCATCTCATCTCATCTCATCTCATCTCATCTCATCTCATCTCATCTCATCTCAACTCATCTCATCTCATCTCATCTCATCTCATCTCATCTCATCTCATCCGTATCTCATCTTATTTCATCTCATCTCATCTCATCTCATCTCATCTCATCTCATCTCATCTCATCTCATCTCCATTTCATCTCATCTCATCTCATCTCATCTCATCTCATCTCATCTCATCTCATCTCATCTAATATCATATCATATCATCTCATCTCATCTCATCTCATCTCATCTCATCTCATCTCATCTCATCTCATCTCTTGTCATCTTATCTCATCTCATCTCATCTCATCTCATCTCATCTCATCTCATCTCATCTCATCTCATCTCAATCATCTAATCTCATCTCATCTCATCTCATCTCATCTCATCTCATCTCATCTCATCTCATCTCATCTCATCGCATCTTATCTCATCTCATCTCATCTCATCTCATCTCATCTCATCTCATCTCATCTCATCTCATCTCATCTTCTCATCTCATCTCATCTCATCTCATCTCATCTCATCTCATCTCATCTCATCTCACCCATCCCATCTCATCTCATCTCATCTCATCTTATCTCATCTCATCTCATCTCATCTCATCTCATCTCATCTCATCACTCATCTCATCTCATCTCTTCTCATCTCATCTCATCTCATCTCATCTCATCTCATCTCATCTCATGTCAACTCATCTCATCTCATCTCATCTCAACTCATCTCATCTCATCTCATCTCATCTCATCTCATCTCATCCCATCTCATCTCATCTCATCTCATCTCATTGCATCTCATCTCATCTCATCTCATCTCATCTCATCTCATCTCTCATCTCATTTCATCTCATCTCATCTCATCTCTTCTCATCTCATCTCATCTCATCTCATCTCATCTCATCTCATCTCAATATCTCATCTCACTCATCTCATCTCATCTCATCTCATCTCATCTCATCTCATCTCATCTCATCTCATCTATTCTCATCTCATCTCATCTCATCTCATCTCATCTCAACTCATCTCATCTCATCTCATCTCATCTCATCTCTATCTGATCTCATCTCATCTCATCTCATCTCAACTCATCTCATCTCATCTCATCTCATCTCATCTCATCTCCTCATCTCATCTCATCTCATCTCATCTCAACTCATCTCATCTCATCTCATCTCATCTCATCTCATCTCATTTCATCTCATCTCATCTCATCTCATCTCACTACTTCATTTCAACTCATCTCATCTCATCTCATCTCATCTCATCTCATCTCATCTCATCTCATCTCATCTCATCCCATCTCAACTTATCTCATCTCATCTCATCTCATCTCATCTCATCTCATCTCATCTCATCTCATCTCATCTGTCTCAACTCATCTCATCTCATCTCATCTCATCTCATCTCATCTCATCTCATCTCATCTCATCTCATCTCACTCATATCATCTAATCTCATCTCAGCTCACCTCATCTCATCTCATCTCATCTCATCTCATCTCATCTCATCTCATCTCATCTCATCTCATCTTCGTATCTCATCTCATCTCATCTCATCTCATCTCATCTCATCTCATCTCATCTCATCTCATCTCATCTCACACTCATCTCATCTCATCTCATCTCATCTCATCTCATCTTATCTCATCTCATCTCATCTCATCTCATCTCAATCATCTCATCTCATCTCATCTCATCTCATCTCATCTCATCTCATCTCATCTCATCTCATCTCATCTCTCTTATCTCATCTCATCTTATCTCATCTCATCTCATCTCATCTCATCTCATCTCATCTCATCTCATCTTCTCATCTCATCTCATCTCATCTCATCTCATCTCATCTCATCTCATCTCATCTCACCTATTTCATCTCATCTCATATCATCTCATCTCATCTCATCTCATCTCATCTCATCTCATCTCATCTCATCTCATCATATCATCTCATCCCATCTCATCTCATCTCATCTCATCTCATCTCATCTCATCTCATCTCATCTCATCCCAGCTCATGTCATCTCGAATCAACTCATTTAATCTCATATCATCTCATCTCATCTCATCTCATCTCATCTCATCTCATCTCATCTCATCTCATCTCACAAATCATCTCATATTAACTCAACTCAACTCAACTCAACTCAACACAACTCAACTCAACTCAACTCAACTCAAATATCTCATCTCATCTCATCTCATCTCATCTCATCTAATCTCTTCTTATCTCATCTCATCTCATCTTATCTCTCATCTCATCTCATCTCATCTCATCTCATCTCATCTCATCTCATCTCATCTCATCTCATCCTCTCATCTTGACACATCTCATCACATCTCATCACATCTCATCTCATCTCATCTCATCTCATCTCATCTCATCGTCCCATCTCAACTCATCTCATCTCATCTCATCTCATCTCATCTCATCTCATCTCATCTCATCTCATCTCACTCATCTCATCTCATTTCATCTCACCTCATCTCATCTCATCTCATCTCATCTCATCTCATCTCATCTCATCTCATCTCATCTCATCCCATCTCAACTTATCTCATCTCATCTCATCTCATCTCATCTCATCTCATCTCATCTCATCTCATCTCATCTCATATCTCATCTCATCTCATCTCATCCCATCTCATCTTATCTCATCTCATCTCATCTCATCTCATCTCATCTAATCGCATCTCATCACATCAAATGTCACTTCATCTCTACTCATCTCATCTCATCTCATCTCATCTCATCTCACTCATTTCATCTCATCTCATCTCATTACATCTTTTCTCATCTTAACTAATCTCATCTCATCTCATTTTACGCATCTCATCTCATCTCATTTCATCTCATCTCATCTCATCTCATCTCATCTCATCTCATCTCATCTCATCTCATGTCATCTCCTCTCATCTCATCTCATTTCATCTCATCTCATCTCATCTCATCTCATCTCATCTCATCTCATCTCATCTCCCTCATCTCATCTCATTACATCTCATCTCATCTCATCTCATCTCATCTCATCTCATCTCATCTCATCTCATTTCATCTCATCTCATCCCATCTCATCTCAGCTAATCTCATCTCATCTCATCTCATCTCATCTCATCTCATCTCCTCTCTTCTCATCTCATCTCATCTCAGGCTCATATCAGCTCATCTCAGCTCATCTCATCTCAACTCATCTTTTCTTATCTCATCTCATTTCATCTCATCTCCTCTCATCTCACATCTCATCTCCTCTCCTCTCATCTCATCTAATCTCATCTTATCTCATCTCATCTCATCTTATCTAATCTCATCTCATCTCATCTCATCTCATCTCATCTCATCTCATCTCATCTCCTCTCATCTCATCTCATCTCATCTCATCTCATCTCATCTCATCTTAATCTCATCTCATCTCATCTCCTCTCATCTCATCTCATCTCATCTCATCTCATCTCATCTCATCTCATCTCCTCATTCTTCTAATCTCATCTCATCTCCTCTCATCTCATCTCATCTCATCTCATCTCATCTCATCTCATCTCATCTCAACATCTCATCTCCTCTCCTCTCATCTCATCTCATCTCATCTCATCTCATCTCATCTCATCTCATCTCATCTTTCATCTCATCTCCTCTCATCTCATCTCATCTCATCTCATCTCATCTCATCTCATCTCATCTCATCTCATACTGATCTCATCTTATCTCATCTCATCTCATCTCATCTCATCTCATCCCATCTCAACTGATCTCATCTCATTGCGCACATCTCAACTCATCTCATCTCATCTCATCTCATCTCATCTCATCTCATCGCATCTCATCTCATCTCATCTTATCTCATCTCGTCTCATCTCATCTCATCTCATCTCATCTCATCTCGGATCTCATTTCATCTCATCTAATCTCATCTCATTTCATCTCATTTCATCTCATCTCATCTCATCTCATCTTCATCTCATCTCATATCATATCATCTCATCTCATCTCATCTCATCTCATCTCATCTTATCTCATCTCATCTCATCTCATCTCATCTCATCTTCATTTCATCTCATCTCATCTCATGTCATCTCCTCTCATCTCATCTCATCTCATCTCATCTCATCTCATCTCTATCTGATCTCATCTCATCTCATCTCATCTCAACTCATCTCATCTCATCTCATCTCATCTCATCTCATCTCCTCATCTCATCTCATCTCATCTCATCTCAACTCATCTCATCTCATCTCATCTCATCTCATCTCATCTCATTTCATCTCATCTCATCTCATCTCATCTCAAATCATCTCATCTCATCTCATCTCATCTCATCTCATCTCATCTCCCATCTCATCTCATCTCATCTCATCTCAGCTCATCTCATCTCATCTCATCTCATCTCATCTCATAATCTCATCTCATCTCATCTCATCTCAGCTCATCTCATCTCATCTCATCTCATCTCATCTCATCTCATCTCTCTCATCTCATCTCATCTCATCTCAACTCATCTCATCTCATCTCATCTCATCTCATCTCATCTCATCTCTTCATCTCATCTCATCTCATCTCAATATCTTATCTTATCTAATCTCATCTCATCTCATCTCATCTCATCTCATCTCATCATATCTTATCTGTTCAACTCATCTCATTTCATCTCATCTCATCTCATCTCATCTCTTCTCTTCTCATCTCATCTCATCTCATCTTATCTCATCTTATTTCATCTCATCTCATCTCATCTCATCTCATCTCATCTCATCTCATCTCATCTCATCTCATTATCTCATCTCATCTCATCTCATCTCATCTCATCTCAACTCATCTCATCTCATCTCTTCTCATCTCATACATCTCATCTCATCTCATCTCATCTCATCTCATCTCATCTCATCTCATCTCATCTCATCTCATCTTCTATCTCATCTCATCTCATCTCATCTCATCTCATCTCATCTCATCTCATCTCATCTCATCTCATCCCACCTCCTCTCATCTCATCTCATCTCATCTCATCTCATCTCATCTCATCTCATCTCATCTCATCTCATCTTATCCCATCTCATCTCATCTCATCTCATCTCATCTCATCTCATCTCATCTCATCTCATCTCATCTCATCTTCTCTCCTCTCATCTCATCTCATCTCATCTCATCTCATCTCATCTCATCTCATCTCATCTCATCTCATCTCACACTCATCTCATCTCATCTCATCTCATCTCATCTCATCTTATCTCATCTCATCTCATCTCATCTCATCTCAACTCATCTCATCTCATCTCATCTCATCTCATCTCATCTCATTTCATCTCATCTCATCTCATCTCATCTCACTCTTATCTCATCTCATCTCATTTCATCTCATCTCATCTCATCTCATCTCATCTCATCTCATCTCATCTCATCTCATCTTATCTCATCTCATTTCATCTCATCTCATCTCATCTCATCTCATCTCATCTCATCTCATCTCATCTCATTTCATCTCATCTCATTTCATCTCATCTCATCTCATCTCATCTCATCTCATCTCATCTCATCTCATCGCATCTCATCTCATCTCATTTCATCTCATCTCATCTCATCTCATCTCATCTCATCTCATCTCATCTCATCTCATGTCATCTCCTCTCATCTCATCTCATTTCATCTCATCTCATCTCATCTCATCTCATCTCATCTCATCTCATCTCATCTCCCTCATCTCATCTCATTACATCTCATCTCATCTCATCTCATCTCATCTCATCTCATCTCATCTCATCTCATTTCATCTCATCTCATCCCATCTCATCTCAGCTAATCTCATCTCATCTCATCTCATCTCATCTCATCTCATCTCCTCTCTTCTCATCTCATCTCATCTCAGCTGTCAAATCTTGATCTTATCTGATCTCATCTGATCTCATCTGATCTCATTTCATCTCATCTCATCTCATCTCATCTCATCTCATTAACATTTCACATCTCATCTAATCTCATCTCATCTAATCTCATTTCATCTCATCTAATCTAATCTCATCCATCTCATCTCATCTCATCTCATCTCATGTCAACTCATCTCATCTCATCTCATCTCAACTCATCTCATCTCATCTCATCTCATCTCATCTCATCTCATCCCATCTCATCTCATCTCATCTCATCTCATTGCATCTCATCTCATCTCATCTCATCTCATCTCATCTCATCTCACTAATCTCATCTCATCTCATCTCAGCTCATCTCATCTCATCTCATCTCATCTCATCTCATCTCATCTCATCTCCTAATCTTCTCTCATCTCATCTCATCTCAACTCATCTCATCTCATCTCATCTCATCTCATCTCATCTCATCTCATCTCACTCATCTTAGCTCATCTCATCTCATCTCAACTCATCTCATCTCATCTCATCTCATCTCATCTCATCTCATCTCATCTCATCATCTCATCTCATTTCATCTCATCTCATCTCAAGTCATCTCATCTCATCTCATCTCATCTCATCTCATCTCATCTCATCTCATCCATCTTATCTCATCTCATCTCAACTCATCTCATCTCATCTCATCTCATCTTATCTCATCTCATCTCATCTCCTCTCATCTCATCTCAACTCATCTCATCTCATCTCATCTCATCTCATCTCATCTCATCTCATCTCATCTCAATCTCATCTCATCTCACCTCATCTCATCTCATCTCATTTCATCTCATCTCATCTCATCTCATCTCATCTCATCTCATCTCATCTTCGTATCTCATCTCATCTCATCTCATCTCATCTCATCTCATCTCATCTCATCTCATCTCATCTCATCTCACACTCATCTCATCTCATCTCATCTCATCTCATCTCATCTTATCTCATCTCATCTCATCTCATCTCATCTCAATCATCTCATCTCATATCATCTAATCTCATCTCATCTCATCTAATCATCTCAAATCATCTCATCTCATCTCATCTCATCTCATCTCATCTCATCTCATCTCATCTCATCTCATCCCATCTCAACTTATCTCATCTCATCTCATCTCATCTCATCTCATCTCATCTCATCTCATCTCATCTCATCTTAATCTCATCTTATCTCATCTCATCTCATCTCATCTCATCTCATCTCATCTCATCTCATCTCATCTCATCCTCATCCTCTCCTCTCATCTCATCTCATCTCATCTCATCTCATCTCATCTCATCTCATCTCATCTCATCTCATCCCACCTCCTCTCATCTCATCTCATCTCATCTCATCTCATCTCATCTCATCTCATCTCATCTCATCTCATCTTATCCCATCTCATCTCATCTCATCTCATCTCATCTCATCTCATCTCATCTCATCTCATCTCATCTCATCTTCTCTCCTCTCATCTCATCTCATCTCATCTCATCTCATCTCATCTCATCTCATCTCATCTCATCTCATCTCACACTCATCTCATCTCATCTCATCTCATCTCATCTCATCTTATCTCATCTCATCTCATCTCATCTCATCTCAACTCATCTCATCTCATCTCATCTCATCTCATCTCATCTCATTTCATCTCATCTCATCTCATCTCATCTCAAATCATCTCATCTCATCTCATCTCATCTCATCTCATCTCATCTCCCATCTCATCTCATCTCATCTCATCTCAGCTCATCTCATCTCATCTCATCTCATCTCATCTCATAATCTCATCTCATCTCATCTCATCTCAGCTCATCTCATCTCATCTCATCTCATCTCATCTCATCTCATCTCTCTCATCTCATCTCATCTCATCTCAACTCATCTCATCTCATCTCATCTCATCTCATCTCATCTCATCTCATCTCATCTCATCTCATCTCAACTCATCTCATCTCATCTCATCTCATCTCATCTCATCTCATCTCATCCGTATCTCATCTTATTTCATCTCATCTCATCTCATCTCATCTCATCTCATCTCATCTCATCTCATCTCATCTCCATTTCATCTCATCTCATCTCATCTCATCTCATCTCATCTCATCTCATCTCATCTCATCTAATATCATATCATATCATCTCATCTCATCTCATCTCATCTCATCTCATCTCATCTCATCTCATCTCATCTCTTGTCATCTTATCTCATCTCATCTCATCTCATCTCATCTCATCTCATCTCATCTCATCTCATCTCATCTCAATCATCTAATCTCATCTCATCTCATCTCATCTCATCTCATCTCATCTCATCTCATCTCATCTCATCTCATCGCATCTTATCTCATCTCATCTCATCTCATCTCATCTCATCTCATCTCATCTCATCTCATCTCATCTCATCTTCTCATCTCATCTCATCTCATCTCATCTCATCTCATCTCATCTCATCTCATCTCACCCATCTCCTCTCATCTCATCTCATCTCATCTCTTCTCATCTCATCTCATCTCATCTCATCTCATCTCATCTCATCTCAACTCATCTCATCTCATCTCATCTCTTCTCATCTCATCTCATCTCATCTCATCTCATCTCATCTCATCTCATCTTCTCATCTCATCTCATCTCATCTCATCTCATCTCATCTCATCTCATCTCATCTCACCTATTTCATCTCATCTCATATCATCTCATCTCATCTCATCTCATCTCATCTCATCTCATCTCATCTCATCTCATCATATCATCTCATCCCATCTCATCTCATCTCATCTCATCTCATCTCATCTCATCTCATCTCATCTCATCCCAGCTCATGTCATCTCGAATCAACTCATTTAATCTCATATCATCTCATCTCATCTCATCTCATCTCATCTCATCTCATCTCATCTCATCTCATCTCAGGATCTCATCCCATCCCATCTCATCTTATCTCATCTTATCTCATCCCATTTCATCTTATCGCATCTCATCTCATTATCTCATATCATCTCATCTCATCTCATCTCATCTCATCTCATCTCATCTCATCTCATCTCATCTCATCTTATCTCATCTCATCTCATCTCATCTCATCTCATCTCAACTCATCTCATCTCATCTCTTCTCATCTCATCTCATCTCATCTCATCTCATCTCATCTCATTTCCATCTGATCTCATCTCATCTCATCTCAACTCATCTCATCTCATCTCATCTCATCTCATCTCATCTCATCTCATCTCCTAATCTTCTCTCATCTCATCTCATCTCAACTCATCTCATCTCATCTCATCTCATCTCATCTCATCTCATCTCATCTCACTCATCTTAGCTCATCTCATCTCATCTCAACTCATCTCATCTCATCTCATCTCATCTCATCTCATCTCATCTCATCTCATCATCTCATCTCATTTCATCTCATCTCATCTCAAGTCATCTCATCTCATCTCATCTCATCTCATCTCATCTCATCTCATCTCATCCATCTTATCTCATCTCATCTCAACTCATCTCATCTCATCTCATCTCATCTTATCTCATCTCATCTCATCTCCTCTCATCTCATCTCAACTCATCTCATCTCATCTCATCTCATCTCATCTCATCTCATCTCATCTCATCTCAATCTCATCTCATCTCACCTCATCTCATCTCATCTCATTTCATCTCATCTCATCTCATCTCATCTCATCTCATCTTATCTCATCTCAACTCATCTCATCTCATCTCATCTCATCTCATCTCATCTATCTCATCTCATCTTATCTCATCTCAACTCATCTCATCTCATCTCATCTCATCTCATCTCATCTCATCTCCAACTCATCTCAACTCATCTCAACTCATCTCATCTCATCTCATCTCATCTCATCTCATCTCATCTCATCTCATCTCTCATCTCAACTCATCTCATCTCATCTCATCTCATCTCATCTCATCTCATCTCATCTCATCTCATCTCAATCATCTCAACTCATCTCATCTCATCTCATCTCATCTCATCTCATCTCACTCATCTCATCTTATCTAATCTCATCTCATCTCATCTCATCTCATCTCATCTCATCTCATCTCATCTCATCTCATCTCATCTCTTCTAATCTCATCTCATCTCATCTCATCTCATCTCATCTCATCTCATCTCATCTCATCTCATTATCTCATCTTCACTCATCTTATCTCATCTCATCTCATCTCATCTCATCTCATCTCATCTCATCTCATCTCATCTCATCTCAATCTACTTCATTTCAACTCATCTCATCTCATCTCATCTCATCTCATCTCATCTCATCTCATCTCATCTCATCTCATCCCATCTCAACTTATCTCATCTCATCTCATCTCATCTCATCTCATCTCATCTCATCTCATCTCATCTCATCTGTCTCAACTCATCTCATCTCATCTCATCTCATCTCATCTCATCTCATCTCATCTCATCTCATCTCATCTCACTCATATCATCTAATCTCATCTCAGCTCACCTCATCTCATCTCATCTCATCTCATCTCATCTCATCTCATCTCATCTCATCTCATCTCATCTTCGTATCTCATCTCATCTCATCTCATCTCATCTCATCTCATCTCATCTCATCTCATCTCATCTCATCTCACACTCATCTCATCTCATCTCATCTCATCTCATCTCATCTTATCTCATCTCATCTCATCTCATCTCATCTCAATCATCTCATCTCATCTCATCTCATCTCATCTCATCTCATCTCATCTCATCTCATCTCATCTCATCTCTCTTATCTCATCTCATCTTATCTCATCTCATCTCATCTCATCTCATCTCATCTCATCTCATCTCATCTTCTCATCTCATCTCATCTCATCTCATCTCATCTCATCTCATCTCATCTCATCTCACCCATCCCATCTCATCTCATCTCATCTCATCTTATCTCATCTCATCTCATCTCATCTCATCTCATCTCATCTCATCACTCATCTCAACTCATCTCATCTTATCTCATCTCATCTCATCTCATCTCATCTCATCTCATCTCATCTCATTATTTCATCTCATCTCATCTTATCTCATCTCATCTCATCTCATCTCATCTCATCTCATCTCATCTCATCTCCGCTCATATCAGCTCATCTCAGCTCATCTCATCTCAACTCATCTTTTCTTATCTCATCTCATTTCATCTCATCTCCTCTCATCTCACATCTCATCTCCTCTCCTCTCATCTCATCTAATCTCATCTTATCTCATCTCATCTCATCTTATCTAATCTCATCTCATCTCATCTCATCTCATCTCATCTCATCTCATCTCATCTCCTCTCATCTCATCTCATCTCATCTCATCTCATCTCATCTCATCTTAATCTCATCTCATCTCATCTCCTCTCATCTCATCTCATCTCATCTCATCTCATCTCATCTCATCTCATCTCCTCATTCTTCTAATCTCATCTCATCTCCTCTCATCTCATCTCATCTCATCTCATCTCATCTCATCTCATCTCATCTCAACATCTCATCTCCTCTCCTCTCATCTCATCTCATCTCATCTCATCTCATCTCATCTCATCTCATCTCATCTTTCATCTCATCTCCTCTCATCTCATCTCATCTCATCTCATCTCATCTCATCTCATCTCATCTCATCTCATCTCATCTAATCTCCTCACATCTCATCTCATCTCATCTCATCTCATCTCATCTCATCTCATCTCATCTCATCTCATCTCATCCTCTCCTCTCATCTCATCTCATCTCATCTCATCTCATCTCATCTCATCTCATCTCATCTCATCTCATCCCACCTCCTCTCATCTCATCTCATCTCATCTCATCTCATCTCATCTCATCTCATCTCATCTCATCTCATCTTATCCCATCTCATCTCATCTCATCTCATCTCATCTCATCTCATCTCATCTCATCTCATCTCATCTCATCTTCTCTCCTCTCATCTCATCTCATCTCATCTCATCTCATCTCATCTCATCTCATCTCATCTCATCTCATCTCACACTCATCTCATCTCATCTCATCTCATCTCATCTCATCTTATCTCATCTCATCTCATCTCATCTCATCTCAACTCATCTCATCTCATCTCATCTCATCTCATCTCATCTCATTTCATCTCATCTCATCTCATCTCATCTCACTCTTATCTCATCTCATCTCATTTCATCTCATCTCATCTCATCTCATCTCATCTCATCTCATCTCATCTCATCTCATCTTATCTCATCTCATTTCATCTCATCTCATCTCATCTCATCTCATCTCATCTCATCTCATCTCATCTCATTTCATCTCATCTCATTTCATCTCATCTCATCTCATCTCATCTCATCTCATCTCATCTCATCTCATCGCATCTCATCTCATCTCATTTCATCTCATCTCATCTCATCTCATCTCATCTCATCTCATCTCATCTCATCTCATGTCATCTCCTCTCATCTCATCTCATTTCATCTCATCTCATCTCATCTCATCTCATCTCATCTCATCTCATCTCATCTCCCTCATCTCATCTCATTACATCTCATCTCATCTCATCTCATCTCATCTCATCTCATCTCATCTCATCTCATTTCATCTCATCTCATCGCGCACAATCTCATCTCATCTCATCTCATCTCATCTCATCTCATCTCATCTCATCTCATCTGCTCATCTCAGCTCATCTCATCTCATTTTATTTCATTTCAGCTAAGCTCATCTCATCACATCTCATCTCATACTCATCTCAACTCATCTCATCTTATCTCATCTCATCTCATCTCATCTCATCTCATCTCATCTCATCTCATTATTTCATCTCATCTCATCTTATCTCATCTCATCTCATCTCATCTCATCTCATCTCATCTCATCTCATCTCCATCTCATCTCATCTTATCTCATCTCATCTCATCTCATCTCATCTCATCTCATCTCATCTCATCTCGCTCATCTCATTTCATCTTATCTCATCTCATCTCATCTCATCTCATCTCATCTCATCTCATCTCATCTCATAATCTCATTTCATCTTATCTCATCTCATCTCATCTCATCTCATCTCATCTCATCTCATCTCATCTCATCTCCTCTCATCTCATCTTCTCTCATCTCATCTCATCTCATCTCATCTCATCTCATCTCATCTCATCTCATCTCACTTATCTCATCTTATCTCATCTCATCTCATCTCATCTCATCTCATCTCATCTCATGTCAACTCATCTCAAAATCTTATCTCATCTCATCTTATCTCATCTCATCTCATCTCATCTCATCTCATCTCATCTCATCTCATCTCTTCTTATCTCATCTCATCTTATCTCATCTCATCTCATCTCATCTCATCTCATCTCATCTCATCTCATCTCACTCTCATCTCATCTTCTCTCATCTCATCTCATCTCATCTCATCTCATCTCATCTCATCTCATCTCATCTCACTTATCTCATCTTATCTCATCTCATCTCATCTCATCTCATCTCATCTCATCTCATCTCATCTCATCTCATATTATCTCATCTTATCTCATCTCATCTCATCTCATCTCATCTCATCTCATCTCATCTCATCTCATCTCACAATCTCATCTAATCTCATCTCATCTCATCTCATCTCATCTCATCTCATCTCATCTCATCTCATCTCATCTATTCATTTCATCTCATCTCATCTCATCTCATCTCATCTCATCTCATCTCATCTCATCTTATCTCATCTCGATCTCATCTCATCTCATCTCATCTCATCTCATCTCATCTCATCTCATCTCATCTCATCTCATCTGTTTCATCTCATCTCATCTCATCTCATCTCATCTCATCTCATCTCATCTCATCTCATCTCATCTCATCTCCTTTCATCTCATCTCATCTCATCTCATCTCATCTCATCTCATCTCATCTCATCTCATCCATCTCCTCTCTCGCTAATCTCATCTCATCGCTTCTCAGCTCATCTCATCTCAACTTAACTCAGCTCAGCTCATCTCAATACATCTCATCTCAACTCAACTCATCTGAGCTCATCTCATCTCATCTCATCTCATCTCATCTCATTTCACCTCATCTCATCTCATCGCATCTCATCTCATC
>CAAALY010244123.1:0-20762 GCA_900617795.1 Protopolystoma xenopodis
ATATGGTCAAAATGAGGAATTACCTCTAGTTCAATACTATTCCTTATCTCTTCAGGTAATCTATCATATAAGTTAATAAAATCAACGAGTATTTTCAGAGAATTATTTACCTCATTTAGAAGAGCAAAATTCAGTCCTCTTTCCAATAAAATTACTACACTAAACTTCAGAATTTTACTAGATAATTTGATTACCTTATCTTTCCCCACTTTGTTATAAACATGATAAGTAAGATTTTTTCTAGGTGCAACGTTTCTCGAGCTTATTCTAATTTTTAAATTTTGGAACTCTTTATCATGTATCCGAAGTGTAGTTCTGTTAATCGCCTCTTCTAACCCGTCATCCATGTATTGCAGCTTAATTAAATTCACATCATTCAATAATACAGAGAGAGCTTGTCTAAGCTTGGTTTTCTTTCTAATTAATGTGTGCAGTTTAGGAATGCTCTCCTTAAGTCCAGTTTTAACTAAACCACACGATAATAGATCAACTTTTATATTTGTTGATGTCGGTAGAATATAACGTCTATCAAGTAAAAAACGCCTAGGATCAACATTATAAAAATAATAATTTTTGAAAATCTAATTCTATTAACTTGCCGGCATATAGTTTTCTTGGTTGTAGTGTAGCAAAAAAATAAATGAAAAAAATCTAACCGTACGTACATTGTAAATAAGAAGAGAAATTTGGTTTCAATGGATCTTCTGAAATCATATTGTTAGAGGGAGCTTTATTTCGAATGAAAGTGCATAAGGAAGAGATTCGTTGTTTGATCTCACACGATTAGGATTGATGGAACTTGTTGTACTGCAGCCGTTCGGCTTTTATACGATATTCATGCTTACGCAGTCCACGATACTTTCTTCCTCGTTTCGGGTGAAAAAGTGTGGAGATTTCGTACATCATATGATAGAGATCATCATAGCTGGGTGCCATTCTTGTTAAAGTCTCACGTAAACACTAAGGCAAGAACACTACCTGACTATATCTTACTTCTTATATAGACTTAATCGAGTCAAGGAATTGAAGATTAAAAATTAAATAGATAGATTGATTGATATAGAAGATTCATTGAAACCAACTTTTAATTTTTATCTACAATGTACGAGAGGTATTTACCTTACTTTTTTTGAGGTGATGAAACACTGGTATTAGAAATTTTCCACAGTAATATCAGTTGAGCTGAAGCTTCCATTGAATTTACCATTGCCTTGCTTTCTTAAAAAATTGTTCTTATCCAGGATGGACTGCAGTTTCGACCTTTCATCATTCTTGCTCCTAATCATAGTGACATTTCCGTCCTTTTAGCTCAAACTTTCTGCCTTGCATTGAGACCAAAAACAAAAAAAACGGCTTATCAACAAAACCAGACGATTGTCCAACCTTGCTTAATTGGAGTGATGCTTTTAACATGTATGTAGAAAGAGGAAGATATGGGTCATAAAACCTTGATGGGCAAGTACAGACGTTTCCTTTTTCTGTTCTAATTACTCTAAGCCATCACTACAGGTTTCGTGCATAACCAAACACAAGCAGGCACATATAAATACAGAGACAGAAACATTTGCGGACATCAAAGTTGACATACGACTTTAAATAACCAAATCACTTTATGCTTGATCAAAGAGGCAAGATATAGAGTATATATGTCACTTTTTAGGGACTTGCACTTGAGTCTTCTTGACTATCCGAATACTTATTATTTAGACACAACCAAGCCAAAAAAATGAAAATTAAAAGCCTAGATAGATTGATATAAGAGATTCATCTAAACTAATTTTCTTTTTTTATCTTGATCAAAGAGACTAGATGTAGAGTATAATGCTACTTTTTAGGGACTTGCCGGTAATTTTTCTCGAATCGTTTGCTAAAATTTTGTTGTGACGACAATATCTTGCTCTGAAAATGTTCGGAATATGACGGACGAAATCTTAGCAACCTTTTACCGGAATCGAAGGAGATTGCCTCTGGAACAGCGTCAGCATAAACCTTCCAGTAAATCCAATCAACAGCTAGTCAACAGGAATGTGCCATCGTCTTATAGTGAGAACAACCCTTGAATCTCTTCATTTAATTAGTTGTTACTTCAGAGTTAATGATTTAAAGATATAAATTGATATTAAAAATAAATAGGTAGATGCTTAGCTGAAATCTTAGCCTGTATTTTTCGTTTGTAAAGTACCTTATTATTATGGAAATTAGAAAATGCTTCTATAAACATGGAAAAACAAGCAAAGTTAATATTTTAAGTTTATGCCTATTCTTTAACTGCAAAAAGGCAATTCAGGTGTTAAAATTAAACTCTTATAAGTAATAAATATTATGTTATATTTATAAATATTATATTAGGTTTAGGCTCTGATAACTAGTTTTTCTCTACTATATTTATATTTAAATTTTAACAATTGTTTTCCTGTAATATTCTACATTATATTTGTCGGCTCTTAGAATGTAACACAAATGCGATTTTTTAAGCAAGGCAAAGGAATTTGTCCAGATGCTGCTTAAGTTTGTTTATATAAATTGCTTTTATTGTCAAGACCTAGGGGAATGCAACATGCTAGGAATCCATAATATGCATGATAGTTTTTAGAGTTGGTCCGTGGTCTTGCACATTTTCATATCCTGAACCAGCAGCTTAGTAGGTATCGTCAATGAGTCTTTTCATTCCTACCACCACACTGGTCTGTTCGTATTAGCAATTTACTATACCGATTTTGAATCCATTAATTTAAACATAGTTATCGTGTTCTCCTTTGAGCGGATTTAATAAGGTCAAGTAAAACTACCTACGTATTCCCTTATCTTTGTGCCTATGTGATCTACAACAATAGATTCAAAGCAAAAGCGCCCAAAATGATTTAACTATAAAGATCTATGGCATCCTGAAAGATATGCCAATCAAACTGTATAGCACTTAATAGATCGAATAATTGATTACGAATTCATTCCTTAAAAAGTATGTTTAACAAGAGATTAGCTGTAGACTACTATTAATATTCAAGGAATAAAATTAACTAAGGTTTACGTTTGGCAACATACTTGGAGAAACAAAAACACTAGCTAGATTTATATGCTTGAATTTTAGGAAATTAAATAAATACTGTTAATCACCATAAAGAAGGTATAGTTTCCAAACATTTGCTAGGAATTAATGGAACTACTGTTAAGTTTTGACCTAAAATCCGTGCTTACAAATATTTTTAGGTGAGAAGTCGGACAACATACTTCTAGAGTCCCTGGAATAAGAAGAGAGGAAATACAAGGCGTAATCTCAATGAGTAATACGCCTGAAAGTAAGAAGCACATATTTTTTATATAAAGATATATTATAAAAAGATGAAAAAGTGACCTGAACGATCGTTATAAACATATACGCCAACCTTGGAATTATGGATAGATGGACGAGACATCCGGTGGAAACAGGAGAAAATTGTCTAACATCAAAGTAATTTACACGCACAAGTAGAACATTAATAAAGAACTTGAGCATAAGATATATCTTGGCATATGCCGGTTAGTAAAAGCATAATAGACAGGGGCAAGATAAATCTACATTCAATAGGTGAATCCAGAATCAAGTGATGTGATCAGAAAGTCTGGAGGTCAGGTTCGAAAAATGATTTGTGCTAAGTGAAGAATATACCGACCCGAATAACACGGATATGATGGGAGCAATCAAATTAAATCACTGAATCACTCTTATAAAAAGAGGAATATGAGTATATAATTAGAGTAAAGCCTTTATAAAAGATATATGCAAAGAATGACGGTTTGAATAAGCAGAGGTCGTTTAACATTTCTAGCACACCTACAGAAACGCAGAAGATAGAAGAGAGTAAAGAAAAGTGAAAAGCATATAAGTAAATAGAAATGGATTGTAATAGCGAAGGTAGACACTAATGTATAGCGCATATAAATGCATAAGAACTAAGTAATATATTGCGAAGAGATTTAATAATTAATTAATAAAATAGGGTTACAATTTACTCTCTAAAAAGAAGTCAAAAATAAAGAATAAAAAAAGTTAAACAAAATATAAAACAGCACCTTGGCAAATAAAGGATTAATATTACAGATTTTTGACAAATAATAGGTATTTTTAATCGATTGTGTCTAAATGCAAAGTATGACAAGCCTCCCTGACGATGCCAACAACTATGCAGGCGAAACTTCTAGGAATATAGATAAAGCTTTAGTCAAGGGTAGTGCGAGCTCTACCTTCTTCCGATCACATGTGTATTACATATCGTTCCGCAAGGATTGTAATGGCCTCTCTAGATTTCCGTTTTTTCGTATTTTTCCCATATCGAGCTCACATTTCCTGTGCCATCCAATTGATCTTGTGTTCAACCTTTGCAATGCGTTCCTCTATCTCTGATCTTTCGGCTTTCATTGCTATGTAGAGTTTTTATGTTCTTTGATTCATATTCTATGTTTTTTCTGTTTCATCTACCTACTTCAGTTTGGAGACGGAGCATACTATGAAGAAAACTCTTGAGAAATCTTATGTGTCCACCCTCTCATATTTCGTAGCTCCACCGTCAAATTGTGTTATTATTTCCTTAGTGATCACCAGAAAATGCTTCAATAAACCCATTAACGAATGTATACCTCTAGGACAGCCGAATATTATACACTTGACAATAGTATTTAAACCAGAGTCTGGTAGGTTTATGTTTTTTTTTAATCTGCGGATAGCCTATATAATATTGGGTTATATATATAGAACTTTGTTAAAGTCATGTTAGACTTTACTCTATATTTAATATTATACTCGAAATAAAAAATTACTTTCATATTATTCTAGGTGAGTTTATAATTATACTAGAGATAATAACTATAAAATGTGATTTAGAAAAGCGTTAATAATTTATATCCTAAAATGATTAATCATTTAATGGGTTTTGATACATTTTAATTTAAATAATTCATATTAAATTAAAGTAATTAGCCTATAGGTATGTATATAATTTTGTATTCAAACCGTCGTGTAAAGTCTTAAAAGAATTTATCTTAAAATTTTAAAATATCAAAGAGCTATTAAAATTAGGCTAATGTTAATGGATAATAAGATCTATAACTTGATTCACACTAAAACTTTATAAATTATATACTTAATATAAAAATGTATATTATACACAATTTTGCATATGCAATTGGGTAAATTTAAATTACACTTTATAATTTATATATGAATTTAATACCCTAAGTTTTTTAGTAGCAATTATGAATAAACATATTTAGTATATATCCATTATCATAAATATGTATCCTTTACTGCTAATGCTTTTAGAAAGCATGAATGCATATTATGAAATAAATTTTACATAGAAAATTAATTTCATGAGAATTTCTTAGATTTTCTTCGGCTTACGTTACTTAGTAATGTATTAAGTGATAAGTTAAATAAACTTATCTTGCTCATTAATATGTAATAGATCTTAGCATATAAATAATCCCTTTTAGGCAAATATAATTTATGAATCAGGAAAAATAATTTCATGAATAAAAATAACTATAGCAGAATAAATGCAAAATATATTAGGACAAGTAAAGATAAGTTGAAGAGTAATAAATAATATTATTTATTTATTTGTAACTATTTCTTGCTAAGGGCAAACATTTGAGAATATACTGATATTTTCACAGTGTTCTGGAAAATGCTCTCTGGATTCCCACATAAATTTTCCAGTTTTCTAGACCCAAGATACCATTTTATCTGACAGCACATTGATTGTTCTAACTTCATCTGCACTCGTCAGCATGTTAATTAGCTTATTGACCTAACTAGCCGTAGAAGATTAGGTAATCTTTATTCTGTATTCCCTTAGGTGGTCAGTTAATCCCTGTAGTGTCTGATCACCACACAAAGCTCAGCCACAAAGTTTAGGCAGATTACATGATTAAGGGGAGATGTGGTAAGGGCCTTAGCTTATATAGATTTCAATTATATTTTGTGATCTAATGTTACTCTCGGAATTGTAGCGTATAGTTTACTGTGGGATACTGTACGCTTCTTTACCAGATTTCGGCCCTACTCTGGGTGCTGTAGCAGTGCTTATGCGAAGGCAAGACAGTAGTCAACTATGTTTTAGCATATTTGTGGTTAAGCAATGACTTGTGAAATTTTAATGGATAAATGAGACCAATTTATTTAATTATTGTAAATTGTACTACAAATCCCTCAGCCCAGGAACCATATTTCATGATATTAGCCCATATACAAGATTTAATGTGTTCTGGTTAATCTTATGATATAAAAATATATACAAAACTATAACATATTATGAAATTAAAATTCCATGACTTCTATGTTAAATATATTTATTTTTTTTATTTTTTAAGATTCGGTTATTTATATATTGTTAAAACTTAGTAGATCATGCTCATTTGAATTTAGATAAACGTTAGCATTTAAGATAATCACTAAATACAAATTTTATTTATGAATCGAAATAAATAAAGATTTAAATTAACATACTTATAGCATGAAGCATTTAACAATTAGTTATTTACAACTTTTCTTGCTTATTTAAATTCAAATAAAGCTTAGCATATAAATAATCCCTTTATGCACTTTTATTTTATGAATCAGCAAAAATAATTTCATGAATAAAAATACCATTAGCAGAATAAATGCAAAATATATAAGAAAAAGAAAAGAAAAGTTATTGAGTAATAAATAATATTATTTATTTATTTTTATCTATTGCATTCTACGGGAAAACATTTTATGATAACAACTCTTATTATATTAGAATTCTAAAATTAGAATTATATGCCCTGATAAACCATTTATTTGGCAATTTTTATTCAGATTTTGCATGTTTCTATAATTTTTTTAACTTGCAGATATCAATGATTGCTAAATTTGTAAGGCTTTGTTTAAATATACTAAATTGGCGAAGCGTGCTGACAACCTGTCTGAATTCCTACATAAATTTTCCAGTTTTCCAGCAGATAACATTAGCATCAGTGAAGCATAAGGACTATCTATAAACTACATATAATTTCTCCTTGTGTTTGTCGTCGGACAATCTTATGAATCGTTTTATTCTGAATTGTTCTGTCAATGTGAATTTAATTAAGACCTATTATTTACAATAAAATTAGTAATAATCACATTTTTTTGGCAACTTACTGCGAAGTAATATTTCCATTAATATTACACTCAACCTTAGGCCAAACTTGAAATGCAGGAAACTTTATGGTTTAAAGTTAGAATTATGATGATTAGAATTTTGCTAGGATTTTGAAAATATTTTGTATAGTTTATCAGAAAAAATTTTAGCTTTGTGTCAACTAATATCTATTAAATATTTTAATGTAAACGAAGGCTAATTGTTTCCTCTACAATGCTTATGTTTATGCGTTCTATAATTACATGCTACTAATTTAGAAATACTAAATTTAATCTAAATGTTCATAATTCAAATTAAAACATGAGTAAGAAATAGTTTTGGAAAAAATGAATAAAATGGTATTAAAAAGGATCTCTACTTAAAATCTTGTAGTTTATTTATCCTATTAACTAAGCGGATTACAATATTTCCATTATGAGTCATATATAACTGATATTCCATTTTGCTAATATTTTATTATGTCCTCAGCTCCAAGAAAATATTCGAGTTAAATATTTTTCATTAAGTAGAGTTGCTATCTCAGAATTACTTATATTTTCATCATAGTTTGTTGCAAAATGATTTTGTATTTATACTAAATCTATCATACTAGTGAATAGAATCAAATCTTAAATGTGCTTATTTATTTTTCTTTATTTTTTGATGAATATAATTCCTTTAAGCTATTTAATTACAAAAAATAATATGTTTAGACATAGAACACTAACTAAAACATACCTTTAAATGGAACCAGCAGTTCTATAATACACTAATCGATAAACTACGACTGAAACATTAGTAACATATTAAACATATTTTCTGAGGGTCAAATATTATTTTTCGGATCATTCTTCTGCAGCTTTAAATTTATAGTCAGTTATAAAAGAAATTTTGTCTTGTATACCTTATATTAAATTAGAATAATTAAGAACGCAAAGAGTAATATAAAAAGTAAACTTAAATTACTTTTTTAATAAGCAGACAAAAACTTAATTGATTACACTACTTCATTTGTTATATAATATAATTTTCAATTTTCACATCTTAAGTAATAAGGAATAATTAAATTCTATCAAAGAAGAGCAGATTTGCTATTATAACACTACATACTTTGCCGTTTAACCATTAAAAGATTCTAAAAATTAAATTATGAAAGCATACGATCCCAAAGCCATGCTAATTGTAAGGAATATACAAAATATATTTTAATCAATAAGGAATTAAATATCAGTTTTGACGTGTACACTTTAAAAAGAGATAAGTAATGCCGTTTATACTAATAGGTGAAATATAAAGTATTTTACTAAATGATAGCATTTTTCACTACTCGATGTATTTTATAAAAGGGAATAATATTTAAGACGTTAATCATTGCATTATAATTTAGCGTGCTACGTCACATAATGTTATGATACCTAGTGCTCATTATTTTTCGTTAATATAATTTTAGGAATTGTTGAATTGCTGAATAAAGAATTTTGCCTAGATACAGAAGAACAATAATAAGAATAGATAAAATAAAAATAGCTTATAATCATATTTTAGAAATTAAAATAGTTTATTACATTTTTAATGCATTTAAAGATGTTTTTTAGATAATGTAAGGATTTTATAAACAGATGACTAGAAATGCTCAAGTATAGTGCAGAAATATATTTTTTAAATGTTAATTGATTTTAATATAAATTACTCTTTATAATTATCCTAATAACGATTTTAAATATATGTTAGAAAATTAGTGTTTTGCTATGGTTACTTTTACTTTGTTGAATCTAGAAAGTGTAAATATAATAGGAAAGTTTGTATCTCTAGATCCATGTATACCATAACAATCGCTCCAAAAATATTTCTTAGACATTGATCTTAAAACATTTGTAATTTAAAATAATAATGCAACCATACCAGAGGCCACACGATTTTGGTTTTCATATATTCAATTAAAATAATATTTATTATAGTGATTTCACACTTCAGACATTCGGATATTTTAATTATAACTATTTTATACTCTTAAAAATTATTTTAGAAACTGTCTTTTGCTCTGTAAATTATTTAATATGTTAAGCTGCTATAACATAGGGGTCAATATATTATCATCTTATATGAATTAGAGGTATATACTTTATAAGGCTGGACAGTATGACACCATTAAATATCTCTAGCTTCATTTGAGCGTTATTTCAAGTGAATAAAGTCTATATTATATATGCAGAAATAAAAACAATTTTGCAAATATTATTAATAAATTTATGCTTAATCCTTATTAATTGAACAGGGAGCTAATGATTTTATGAAATTGTTAATACTTTCTCTATTGTATTACATTATTGTAAATTCTGCTTCTGAACTTTTACTTTATTATTTATATAATTGCGCCAGATTTCTTTACATTTTGCGTGATAAGCAAAATATTTGGCAGATAATATTATTTCGATTTATAGAAAAAGGCATCATATTTTGGATATTAAAATTTCTTCCACTTTTAAGGGATGTTTATTCGCTATAGCTTGACACATATATGACAGATTAGGCATATTGGATCCATGATATTTCCTATATAGAAATGATCATCTTAGAGGCATTGTTATCCTACAGCATAAAAACAGTAAAAGCAAGTGAGCATGCCAGTAGTCAAGGAATAACTATCCTCAGGTCTCTAACTCCTTATAATCATTGAATTTAAAATTCAAACCATTGTTTTGTAACTAAAAATATTATAGCTTTCTAACTTTTTGTAGAACATGTAAAAAGTGTAAGGATCTATTATTTTATATTTCCATTATTAACCAAATGCTCCTTTGATCTTATTTAATTGAAGGAATAAGGCCGGACGACTTTATAGTCATGCATTTATCTAGACAACTATTTGGAGATTAGTATTGTCTGTTAAAAAAGGTGAACCTCGAATTTTGCTATATCATTATTTACTTGCTAAGCAAGTACTTATTAATTAATTGTTTTTGTTGTAACACTTAAAATCAAGGGGTAGGTGCAACTAATGGTTAACAAAATAAGTCTGTATTGATGCTATGTTTAACTTTATTCATTGTCTAATCTTTTTATTTATCTGCAGAGCTTGCACTAGAGTCAAAATGAATCCATGAATATAAATATTTGTGTACATAGACAAAACTTCAAAACATTTTAGCCTAACGTTCTATGAAAACATCTGCTGATTAATTAATTAAGTGAAAAAAGAAAATCCTTTAAGATATCTTCGTTATTGGACTAGATAGAAAAATATTCTTCCTTGAAGCTAGTCAACAATTTAATGCTTAGAATTGCTTATTTGATAATTTAAAAGATTAATTAAATTAAAAGGTAGTGATATACAATCTTATCAAAGGCGACTTAACTTACCCGCTAATGAATTGCAACAACTTTACTCAAGACCTTCCAATAATTTAGATAAAGCCAATCAACCAAACCAGAGGTAAGAGATTACGCAACAACAATAAACTCATTTTTTAGGTTGTTAAATATTAATGACCATAGACTGATAGGCTAGAACGGATGGTTCTAATACGTGATTTACACGCTTATAGGCTTAAATCTCATTATCTCATCTTGTGGACTTACGCAGTCTCGGTCGAATGTTTTGAGTAGATCATTAAGCCTTGATTATCGAAGCATGAGATTAGGACTTTTATATATCTATGATTTAGGATCTGTTTTGCGCATAGACGTTAACACACACATATAGCATCAAGTAAAATTAGCATTGACTACATTAAAGATAATTAGTCAAGCGATTGTATATCTATCTATACATATATAATTTAGTTTTATAGTTTGAATTATATATATGAGGTGTAAGATAAGGCCGAATAGTCATTATCCGAAACGAAGCAGAATGTCTTGTGTATTGCGTCAAAGTAACTGTCGTATTTAAGCCAAACGGCTGCAGTAAAATGGGTATTAGCCGTCATTGTCAGGTGAGATCCACCTTCTTACCTATAAAAAAAACATTTTTGTAATACATGCTAATTGCAACATAAGTAAATGTTTTAAAATCAGGTCTAGAGTAATTGCGAATCACATATAGCATATTAACATAAGATACGCAATTTATGGTAGGTTATAACAAGGAAATATGCAAATACAGCTGATGTTTTCAACTGATGATAGTTACGAAAATATAGCAAATCTTTCTACTTCTTGATCTTGTAAACTTGCGTTTTAAGTATCAGTATAATCAGAAGATGTCCAAGAAGCGTTAATATATGATTAAGGTATATGTTTCTTTAAAATATAATGAGTTCGTGGCAAAAGACTTATATTTATTTATCCCTTAAATGTAGCAGGAAAATAATTATGCTATCTCGAGCTAAGAAATGACTGTGCATAAGAAAAGATTCAAACTTTATAAAGACTTTCTTTCAAGAATAAATAAGTTTGAATAAATATAAAAATATATTAAGTTCTTTAGCTCAAAATTAGTAAACTGGTAATGGCTAATGAGATTATTGAACTGGAAGGTATAAATTATAATCTCAGAAATACGTTTGCTGGTCTAGTTCATTGTAAAATTTTAATCGTGAAAAATCCTCTATTGCTTTAGAATATGATAACACCCCTCAGATCATTAGGCAAGGCATTAATATTCAATATTAAGATAAGTTGGGTTTCTATGAATCTCCTGAGACAGAACCAATATTAGGAATTTAATCTTTTGGGAGGGTACTTCATAAATATATCTGTCGATTAAACTTAACGAAAGAAGACGGATGCTTCCCGTGAATCTAAACCCGCTAAACATTAATAAGATGTTCAGTGTGCTTCAAAAGATAAGATATATATAGGCTATATAGAGCTCACAAAAGACAACTTCACGGAACAGCCGCACTTTTTAAATCCTTTAATCTCAAGGATAAATCATTTTCTATCTGTTTATAGACTACTCAACCATTTTTATAGAAATAATAATTTATTTATTATTAATTACAGACAATTTTGAGCCCTGAGAAGCGATGATCCACCTCAAATAATGATAAAATTCAAAAATTAACTCTATAATGTGATAGCCTAAATAATGTTGAGATAATGGAATATCAAACGATTAAAGAGAATCGGATAAATATAAAAATGACTACTTAAGATAAGTATCAAGCGTGAAGATGCCAGCTGCTTGAGCCTTAAGCGTAGAAGTGACGTCGAATTAGATTTAGCCTCATAGGGCCCAAGATAAGTCGCTTGGTTTAAAATAAGTTTTGCATAGAATTTATTGCTAATTATAGATTCGATTCTAAGACTTGCATTTTTTTGGCTGAAGCAAGCCAAAATAGGAAATTTTTTGTATTGTTTAATGTTATAAACTGTGAAAGTGGGTTAATTGATGCGACATTTTTAATGATAATATGTAAAGATATATCACAGTTGAGTCTATCAAAATATGATTTTTTCTCATTAGGATAAATTTAAGCCTCTATTTATACTTTATTTCCTTTGTAACCCTTTTGCAATATGAACATTTAATAAAATAAAGGGATGATTTTTCATAATAATAAAATATCAACATTAGCATTAAAGGAAGTTGATTATGAACACGATTCGAAGTGAATCATATATATGCTCGGTAAATTTTTTGTTGATGCTGGTTATAAATTAAATTATCAAACTAAATAAAATTTTTCAGGTTTGGTAAAATTCCTATTTGTTTTATTTATATCACTTATAAATATTTATTGTTTATCATTAATTTAAAAATTGCTGAAATTCTAAAGATTTAATGAATAAGGAGAAATAATATATTAGTTGTTATTTTTATTTTATTTAATTTAAATATTTACTTTATTATAACGCCTTATTTATATTCATCCATATCTCAATATTTAAAAAAAATTAAGAGTCTACATTGCTTGTAGGACCGGTCTTATCATAAAGTCGCATATGAAATTATGTACTTATTTTAATTTAAAGAAAATATCTGCCAAGATATTAGCAATTGAAAGGGCTGGCAAAATAAAAATAGAATATATTATAAATTTAAATTTTTTTAGCAGAAAATTTTTATTTCAACATATTTACTAAATTATTATTCGGAATAAATTAGCCTGGTAATGGAGTTTTATTGCTAGGTCATCTAGTATGCCTATTAGAATCATGTAATTTGGGATATTTTGAGTCATAAATAAAATTTATTGAAATGGTATTTTGTTTTTATCTGATAAGCCAATGCTAGTTTAATTTTTAACAATAAACTGAGTAGGTCCTTGGTTTTCATCGCCTTACGCTTTAACTGAATTTCAAAAAGTCTATACTTATTCAGTGAAACTGCATGGTTTAAATTCCACTGGGTGTGTTTAGGAGCCTAGTGCTATTTCAAAATTATAGTAATATTGGAGTGAATAGACTTTAAGAAAGCAAGGCTAGGCGGCATTCAATAGAAAATTACATCTTTTCATTTCTTAGTCTTAAAATTCAACTTACACTCTTCTTATAACCTTAAATAGAATAGTGTGAATACATCTTATCTACTCTACTGATATTTTCAAAAATCTATTTATTAAATGAAAAAATGTTTAGTAATTATTTATCTATTTTTTGTCTTGTTTTGTAAGAATATCTGCTAAGCCTTATAGTCTTTATAACTATGTGATTACAAACATCTTTTTTAATATAGTCATCTATACATGCTCTGTATATGATGGACGAATTCATGGTCACTTTTATCTGAACCCAAAAAGAGAAGCATTTGAATTCATACACCTGGATGGTTTACTTAATTTATCCTAAATATCTGTGTTTTTACTGCAAAGATAATGTCATAGTTGGCAATAATAACAAAGAATACTCATGAAATTATTATAAATAAAATTGTTATTAATTCAACATAATTTTGCTAATTAACACTATATTTCTTATCTAAGCTGATAAAAAACTATGAAACTCAGGTCTATATTATATTAATAAATGAAGAAAGAGGGTCCATTTGAATAAGATAATATGATTTCATACCATAAAAATCTATAGCAATATAGGTGAGTATATTATAACAAGTACTTAATATTATAGAACAAATATGTACCTATAATTTAAAAGTAACTTAATTTCCATAGGGGAAACTTTGTGTAAAATATATTTCTTTGCACACAAAATTATAATACTTGTAGAAAAGATATAAAACGTATATAGCTTACTTAAATGCATATCTACTATTTTTACCACAAGTGCTGTTTGCATGTAGAAAGTTATTTATATCTCAATCTGTGCCCAAAGATTGAAATTTATAGGATTTTAAGCTAAAGGATTTCTTTTCTTATTGGAATATTGATAAGACCTAGGCGTGGTAGAAATATTGTGGATACGAATAGAAACTTGGTTTTGATGAATCTCTTGAGATAACATTGCTAGTAGGACCTTCATTTCGTATGAAAGTGCATGAAGAAGAGGTTCGTTTGTAGAGCTCACCAGATGATGACGGATGTAACTCGGTGTACTGTAGCTGGTACTTGGTCTAGTGTTAACTTTTGACTTTCATAAGAATGGCACCCAGCTCTGATGATGTCAATTATATTATAGATAAAAGCTCAGCACGTTTTTGACCAACGAATCTCTTCTCCATGCACTTTCATAAGAAATGAAGGTTCCTTTAACGAGGTCAAAATAGTTGTTCATCCTAAATTAAAATACCTCTTGTAAAGCATGCTTATGTGAAATTTTGTGAAGGAATAAGTTCTTCAGATATTATTCTGGGAAAATTCAAATGCCAGTCCCTCATCATCTGAAAAGAGATATTGTTAACAAATCTCATAATATTGTATTTTTCTAGAAAATTAATTTTGAATAAACCGTAATTGTTCTTTAAATGATCAATTAAGCTTGATTTTATTGGCTATTTACGTTTTAAATGCACTGTAAAAATGGACAAGGTATATATTGATAAGCAGTCACTCAGATGTGTTTAGGCTGAAAAAATGTTTTTAATTAAAGTTTTATTAATTTTGATCTTTTATTATTTAAAAGTACTTATTATAGCATGATATTCTGCTAAAGTATTATTCTTTAGTACATTTTAACTGGTATCTTGCATTTGCTTTGTATTCCCACAATTCGACAATGTATGTTTATTTAGGTAGATCTAGTTCGTCCAAAATCCCTTTCTAATAAAATTTGGAATAAAAGAGTTTATTAAGCAATTAATATATTGCAATCCTCTAAATATGAAAGAAAACTACTTGCCGATTTTATACCAGAACAAATGCTATATTTTGTTTGGCATGCATATAAAACCTGAGATAAGGACC
The DNA here is from genome assembly GCA_900617795.1 of Protopolystoma xenopodis. Lineage (NCBI taxonomy): Eukaryota > Metazoa > Platyhelminthes > Monogenea > Polystomatidea > Polystomatidae > Protopolystoma > Protopolystoma xenopodis. The sequence goes on from CAAALY010244123.1 coordinate 15,371, forward strand.
CAATTTAGGGTCATCAGTAAAGAAGAAAAGATGTACTCTTATTGAATTTAGGAGAAAAAAGAAAAGTAAAACTTCAACTTACGCTCTTATATGGCTGATAGATTATTCACAGCTTGCATTATAAATATATTTGATAATATTCAAAATGTGCTTTGGCTAGATTTTTAGTATTATATTCTAGTTTGCTGTATAAGAGTTCAAAATTCCTATGTATAAGTTAAAGTTTCCACATTCTTTAAAGCCTACTCAAAATATTTGTGTTAACCTATCCATGTAGAAAGTGATGGATGTAAGGGTAGCTGATTGATATTTGCATGGTTAGATGGTTCTTAAATCGATCAGGCATTGTATCAAATTACTAAATTATAATAGACTGATGAGCATTGAACTAATCATGAGCTTCTATCCATAGTAGCAAATGATGAAATATTATGGATCTATAAAATATAGAATTACTTTATAAAATTTAAGGTAAATATAGTTTAAACGAGTAGTTAAACTTCGCCTATACTACCACCTGTTGGGTGCCTAGCGCAATTTATTGCTAAAGTAAATATAACCATAATAAAATTTAGAAAAAATATATCAGAGAACTACTTCAATATATTAATTTGCATTTAGTAATAGGTCATTTTTGTCTACGTGTTAAATTCGCCCGATTTAATATTAAATAAGTATTTGATTTAACAATGGTTAGAAATTATTTCCATATAGAAATTGTAGAGGACAGTGCATATCAAAATGCAACAGGTGGGCGAATGGGCAAAGTTCGATAGCAAATTCCCTTTACTGTTGAGTGGATAAAAGCAATACAGGTATGCCCTTCATTTCTTTTGGAATAGTGGTTTAACATTTAAACTTTTTGGATACGAAATTTTACTTCCCTTAGCCTAATGGCTGTTGCAATGTGCTAGGAACATCTAAGTTTACCGTATTGCAACCCATAAATAAGAGGTCATCATAACAGTGACCCGCCTGCAAAGGTGTATGAATATAGCTAGGCTGAAGATCGAGGAGTCAAGTAAACTTTACAAAACAAAGAACATCTCGGTTAAGATATAGAAATATAGAAAATATAGCAAAAGTTACATCAGGCTGCTGGACAAAATTAGATAAAATAAGAGGGAAAGAGATTGAGCAGTAAGAGACAGTGGGTAAGAAGAGAAGCTTTGACTATTATGGATTCTTGTTTGGGGCCAGAAATATTTAACTAACCTACAAGTATTACATATAAACAGTGCGCAAAAATCTATGAAACTAAAATAAGCCTAAGTATTATAGAGATTTATTCATAATGGATTTTTATATTTTAAATCATTTTATATGTTCAAATTTAATCAAATATTGTTATTAATTTATATTATTTATACAATTATGTATTAAATTATTTTTATTATATATATGTATACATATATGTTCATACTTTATTATGTTATATATTTATTAATTCTAAATGTGTAATATACAGTCAGTTTACTCCCATAACGATGTTTAAAGAATGTTTTATGATTCTTTTTCTTATTTAGATTCATGAATAAATGGTTTATTTTCACAATAGTCTAATCAAACTACCAAACTTTTACATTTTGCTTTGATAAATTGATAATAAGGTATAAAATTCATCAAACAAGTATTATTTATTAAGTAAAGTAAGATGTTTTCCTTGCGCTTATGTTTTTATCATTACTAAGCTCACAATTCCTTCTAACATTCTTGAAACCGAAGCCGAAGGATAACTTTAGTAGATTTTATCATTTGTATTAAAACAAATAATAATACTACTTAACATTTAACAATGGAGAATTTCGCCACATTAATTCTACCTGTCGATTATAATTATTTGTTTTTTTATAAAATTGCATTGATCGCAACTCAGTATATAATCAAAACTTATTTAGAACAATGTGATTTTACCTGTATTGGTATTTACATGCACTAAATCTCCTCTTTCATTTTCTAAATGAAACTTTAACATTAAACTTAAAAAAACATTGAAATATATATTAAGCTAGTGTAATCCAAAGGACGAGAAATGTTTCTAGAATATTAAGCAATTTTACTCTGCAGTTTGATATAAGAGTTAAATCCACGGCACGAAGATATAAAAGAAAAAGTCTTATTAGTAAGTAACTAATTTGGAAGCAGTTATGTGGCTGTGAATACTAAGTCAATAATTGAAGGTGGCGCGTAGTTTAAAAGTATAAACTTCGTAAGCCACAGGGGAGAGGAGAAATAATGAAGCAAACAAGATCAACCTAGACAATATTTTAGCTGCTTTAAATACACTCGTCTATTTTTGCTTGTGACCTGCTGACTAGTTCAGAAGATAGGCATGATGCTGGATCAAGCTTTTATTGGTTGTTGTGATATAAATACTAAGGATTAGTGATATGAAGTCACTTTCATTTAGTTTTTAGATGCCAGTAGAAGGGATTTGTAAGTTGGCCTCAACGGAATCTGTGAAGGGATTGGCTTGAAACAATGATTGTAGATTTGTGCGAATAGGTACCTAACGCGCCACCCTTTGACCTCAATAGATTCTTGCTGAGATTTCGTCCGTCATGATACAGACCACATCAGAGCAGACCATCATGCCTTACGATTATTCATCAAGCACAAAGAAGAGAAAGGTCATATACTCACGTGATGTCCGTTTCAAAATTTTTTAAGTCAGGGGGATGTACGTGATGCAATAAAATTAAAATTAGCAAATTCATATATATATAGGATAATCTATGCCATCATGAGATAACGTTTGGGCTTGACAGCCAAATAGCATAAAGAAGAGTAGAGACTAGCGAGCTTTGACAATGATAATTTGGTTCGTATCTTGAAATATCCTTTACCATTGTATGTGGTTGAAATTTACCGGTCTATCATATTTAATTAAGACAAGTCATCAGCCCTAATATTCTTTTATTATGAAATTATTCAACAGAACTTTGGCTTTAAGGCATGGCTTTTTAAATTTTTTGATTAAACAATTCTTCTTTTTAATAGTTGTTATTATAAAGTCAACATTTTTTATTTTCCCTAATAATGCATGATATATCTGGAGAGAAATACTGGCTTTGGAAACTGGTTCCTCTGATTGTTGACAGCTACCTGTAATAAATATTTGGAAACTAGGATTTATTTTGTTACTTATTTCATGATTGATTCGATCTCTGATGCCTAAAGAAAAGTAATTATAATGTGTGCTATACAAGCATGGATATATGCCATAGGCCTCTGTTTCAGTCAAAGCCTATGATAATACAATAGAATGTTTAAATTGATTATATCAATCAATAAATACAGAGCAACGGGTTTATCGCTATTTCATGAGTCCAAGTTCACCGGTTCAAGATTTTTGGAACAAGTGCATTATTTATTTATTTTGTTTACAGAAAGAAAATATAGTATTCAGGAACAGCTTTAGTCTGGTCAGCAAAATTTAGCCATTAATCTTAGTTTATGTCCTTATCATACACAGAAAAATCGGCACATTTACGATATAATTGACATCTTTTGGCCAATTATCAATTTTTATCACTTTTTGACTCAGAATTTAAAATAATCTTTGTAATCATTCGATATTAGATGATATCAGAATATGTTTGAGATGTGAGCTTATAATCGTGCAACTCAGCTTACAAAACCAACGGCTTTAGCCTCAGTGTAGGTTTATTAAGGTTAGTATATATAATTTTATTATTTATTTTATATAAGCTGGTTTGTGAAACATATAACACTGTCAAAAATTATATTTTGCGTTTATAAGTAAGGTTTCTTGACGACTAGTAAATCAGTAATAATATAATATAATAATAATATAATACTAAAATTCTACGATTCACGTTCTCCTTTCGTTGTATAGAAGTTGTTTGGTCTTGTTTCGCAATTTATTCATGTTGACAGGAAGAACTAGAGGAACGCACCTTGTACGGATTCCATAGTATGCATGCTTGTTTTTTGAGTCGGATCGTGGACTTGGTATATATTTCTTTACTTATCTCAGGCATAGTAGTCTGCATCGTCAGTGAGCCTTGTCATTCTTAACAAGGTGGTATATGTGGACTAGGAAGGATACACAAGGAAGGAAATATGCCTCGATTAATAGTCAATTTATATGCACAAAGCTTAAGAAAGTGAACGACTTACTTAAACATGGAGAAGAATTCATATGCATCTTTTCAAAGGATCTAAAATATTAGACAGGTAGGGACAAAAATGTTGGTAAGCTTTAACTTACAATCTATCTATACAAACCTCTAAAGCAAGAATGTAGTCACTGCCCTACTGGAGATCTTGAAACGATAAAGGGATATCCTGGAAGTAAGTATCACATATTTTACATTCAGCGGTATAACCTATGAGAAATTATTTAGACCATTGATGGGATGTACAATCTCACCTCTTTTGGCAAATGTACACATGAAGAAATTAGAGAAGGAGTTCGAGAAATTCTACGGGTTATAAAGAGCAGATTTTGAATATGAATTTATGAAACTGATATCATAACTCTGGAGGGTAGTAAAAAGTGAAAATTCTTGTCTTTCTGTGAAAAGTAATCCCTTATTTAGTAAAATATTAAATCTATTTAACCAAAGAGTTAATTAAGTAATTGATAATTTTTTTTAGAATCTAGTACTCAATATGATGTCTGCAATAAATAGGAATAATAAATATCATTTTTTTAAATATAATATTTTTTTGTTTTTAACGTAAAAATATGTCTGGATTAATTATTAGAGGTATTCGAGGAAAATGCATGATGATGATTCAGGTGAATAGCCACTTGATTATGAAACACATTTTACTATATCATTCTTACAATGTGTATAGTTGAAAAGTTCAAAAATGGATATACGTAACGTAAAATATTATGGGTAGCCCAATAATATATTAGCAATTTATATTCGCTTAAAATCTTATTTTCTTAAGCACTTTTAGGTCACGAAAGTGCAAATGGTATCTATACGCTCTCTGCATTTTACAAATGTATAATTTGACAGATTAAAGAAGTAATTCAAGAAGTCAACGCATCAACCAAGAGTGACTATGCTATATCTGGACAATTAATTTATACTTTGGTCGCATGGTAAAGTAAATTTGGATGAATTACTCAATGTTACAAACCAGATGGATGGAAGAATTAAGTTCCCAATAAAGGTGGAGGAGGAAAAAGGACTGCCTTTTCTGGATGTTGATGTCATTTGCTCTAACGGAATAGTCAAGAGGGAACTGTTCAGAAAGAAATCACTTTCGGGAATAATACCCAGCTGCAGAGAAAAGTTGTGAATAATAAGGAGTGTAGTCATCAGAATCGTAATACAAAATGAAACTGAGTCCTCAAAGGAGTTGGAGTAACTCCTTCAGATTTGCTTTAGTAACGTGTTTACCAGCAAGT